>JAQGAY010002416.1:0-10535 GCA_034698085.1 Polydesmus angustus
GTAAACAAAAAAATAAATTAATAAGAACAATACCGTCATCTAAAAATTTAAAAATTAATCAAATAAAAAATAAATACCGGTACCGTAATTTTTTAATTTGAAAAAAAAAAAAAATATTATTTAATTAAGAACATTTTTCTTTTATTTATTTATTGTTTATTATTATTGAGTAAATAAACCAATATTTAAAAATTAATGAGATAAAAAATAAATACCGATACCGATTATTTTTTAATTTAAAAAAAATATATTATTTAATTAAGAAAAATGTTCTTTTATTTATTTTTTATTAATGAGAAAGTGAGCTATTTACCGAAATAATAAATTAGTGTGCGGGTCTGTAGTGGGCCCGTGTGTCGGAGAGTCCTACCCTGCGCTCTCTCATTGTGTGCACTGAGTCGCTGTCTGCGCTGTGAGCTATTTCACTTCCGCCATTCGCGCGCAGCGGCTGGATTAACCGTCTCCGATCCAAATCCTTGTGTTTTCTTCTATCCAAAATCTCCATCTTCTTTTACGTTCAAGTCTCCGTCTTTCCTCAGCCACCATCAGCGTTAGTAGAGCGAAGGAGAAGGACCCAGAGAGAAAGGGACCCAGGGAGAGTGCGAGCTATGTCGGGGGGCTGTTTGGTGGAGTGCGAGAGCGTGTGGGAGTTGGGTCCTCCGCCCGACCTGGCGCCCCCGCCGCCCATCCCCAGCTTCCTCCGGCACCCGGCGCTGGACACCTCCACCAACGGCAGCTGCAACCTCTGCCAATGGGCGCATTTCGGGGAGTCCTCTGAAGGGGCGCAAGTGAGCAGGACCTGTAAGTATAGGCCTACCTATACCTATACCATTTCATCGATTTCCTGTTTCCGTATAGATAGCGCGGTGGATGACGTGTGGTATTTCGTCATCGTGTCCGTGTTGGTGGGCGTCCTCTTGGTCAGCATCCTGGTCCTGGTCCTCACCCTCAGGTGTAAACAGTAAGCATTTCCGTCTTTTATTTCATACGCGTGTGATTGTGCACTAAACTACCAATGAAAGCAAATAACCCATTTGGGTTGGTAGGATTCTGTTGAATTCAAAATATCTAAGTTTGCGTTAAATGTGGATTGGTCGCTTTATGCATAACAGCGTCCAGATAACCTGGCATTAATCTTTAAATATAAAAATACGACGGTGTTCCGCAAAAACCTCTCAAGAAGTATTTTTATGCTGGTAGTTTTGTGCATAACACTGTTAACTATAGCTGGCATTAAAATCTTAAATATTTGTATGGAATGTCGTTCTGCGGAAAGCAACCAATTCATATAATTCTATAAATTATTGTGATTGACCGATTTTGGCATAATAAAAATATTGTGTTGTTCGTTGTGTGTAAATATACAGCGAGCATCCACTTTTTGTATTTGCAGAAAGCTACCAACGCGCTAAGACATACTATTGGGTTGAGAGCATTTGCTTAAATTGTTGTCATTTATTGAAAATCTATAATTAATTTGGTAGTTGGTAGGATTGTGCAGAACTCTGTTCAAGTAACTGGAAATTGAAAATGAAGCGTTGATTATAAAAGTTGTTATGCATAAAGCTACCAATCCAAATTTTCAACAATAATTATTGAGATTGGCTAATATTAGCATGGCAAAATATTGTGTTGGACGGTGTTTTGCACACAGCTACCAAATCCCTAAGATATCCTATAGTGTTGGTTGGTTCATATTTAATTTGCATCCACTTATTAAAAATTTTAGTTAATTTCTTAATTTTTAAATTGTGGGTTGATAGCTTTGTGCAAAACAAAGCTAGATGAAGTTCGCATTGAAATTTAAGCATTTAAATTACGCGGTGTTCTGCAGAATACTATCAATGCAAAAACATATTCTACGATACATAATAAATGAAACAAAATTAATCATTTTTATGCTTATTATTTGATAGATTTATTTGATTCGCAAAAATTATATAACAAAAGTGTGGTAACCGGGGATACGCGTTTCTAAACCGGAAATTAATATTTTGATTGAATATTTTTTTTTTTCTATTAATATAAAGTAGATTTGGAAATGAACGATTGAGCCGGAAGCGTATACATTTTGTTTGTATTTTTAATGGCATTCAATCGATTTTTTATATTAATACAAATTTATGTTTCTTAAATTTCCTTAAAAAAAATTCTTAAACGTCCTAAAAAAGCATTTCTTAAATTTCCCAAAAAAAGATTTATTAAATTTCCTTAAATAAATGTCTTAAATTGCCTAAATAAACATTTTTTAACTTTCCTAAAAAACATTTAATAAATTTCCTAAATAAATTGTCTTAAAACGCCTAAATAAACATTTTTTAAAATTTCCTAAAAAACATTTCTTAAATTTCCTAAAAAAACATTTCTTAAATTGTCTGAATAAACATTTTTTAAATTTCCTAAAAAACATTTCTTAAATTTCCTAAAAAAACATTTCTTAAATTGTCTGAATAAACATTTTTTAAATTTCCTAAAAAACATTTCTTAAATTTCCTAAAAACATTTCTTAAATTTCCTAAAAAAAACATTTCTTAAATTTCTCAAAAAAACATAATTTTATTAAATTTCCTAAAAAATCATTTCTTAAATTTCCTAAAAAATCATTTCTTAAATTTCCTAAAAACATTTCTTAAATTTCCTAAATTAATTTGTTGTCTTAATAATTTCAGAGCGAGACTGAAAAGCAGTCAACAGCAAATTAAGCAAGTGCATAATAAATTAGGGATCGGAGAGAGCTTAATTCCCTCCGCAGGCTCCCTTAATCCCTCGTCTAATCCCCACCTCCATCATCATCATCATCATGGAGTGACGTCAGTGGAGCACCATCCGCAGCACTACGAGGAGAAGGCCGTCTGGTCCTCCCTGCACAAGCGGGACTACGCCGGAAGTTACGTGCTGCAGCACCACATCATCAACCCCGACTGCCTGTACGAGAAGATCGACTACGGCTCGGTGGAGCGCCCCCCGCCCCTGTCGGACAAACCTCGACGGGCCCTTCCGGTGCTCCCGCTCAACGAGGTGCACTTCACCCCCACAGGCCACGCCTACTACGCCAACCCCGTGGACCCGGCGGCGGACCCGGCGGTGGACCCGGCAGGGGCGTTCGACAACAACGCCTTCGACGACTCCGAAGCACACGCGCTCATCAAACCCACCGGAAGTCGCTTCAGAGCCGGGTCGCGGCGCTTCGCCACTCGGCTACCGCGCGTGCAGACCACGCACAGCGGACCCATCGACCACCTGGTGATTAAGGATAGCGGTGGTCAGTCGGTGATGGCCCCGGCTCCTCGCCTGCCCATGGTCACGCAATTGCACTGCGACCGCATTCGATCTACGGCGCTGGTTTAACACTCAATTGGCCAATAAATCTGGTTCAAGAAGAAGTTCGGTTTTTTAAACGGTTTTAACCTGAGAAGGATTTAAGAACCGGTTTTTAACCGGTTTTAAACAGAAAATTTGGAACAGAGGTGATAAAAGTAAACAAATGAAAGGCGTTCGAAAAGTTGCGGTGCAATTACAAGGGCAACCCCAGGTGTTAGTGCACTCAGACTTTTTGAACGAAAGGCAAAAATTTATCCTAAATTTCTGAATTATGCTAATTTTGTTGAAGCTTTTTGAAGAAATAGGGATACCAATTAAAAGATGTCGACGTATATCGTTCCCTAAAAATAAAAAAAATATTGATTGATAGCTATATGCATAACATAGACCTACGAATATCGTATAGAAATGTAAACATCAAAACATGGAGAGTGTTCCGCAGAAAGCAACCAATCCAAATATTTCACAAATTGAAATTGATCGAATTTAGAGCATCTAACGTGGGTTCTGCATACGGCTACCAGCTCACGAAAATATTTACCTGCGTGGTAGCTTTCTACTGAACTTGTATTCAACGTATAATATATCAGGTAATATCTCAAAAAAAAAAAAAGTTTTTTTAAAAAATAGGTTGATATCTTTATGCATAACGTGGTCTAATGAAGCTGATAATGAAATTCAAGCGCTGAAATTGAACGTTGTTCAGCAGAAAGCAACCTCAAACTATTTAAGGTATTGTTTACCTCAAAAAATTGAATTTTTGGATTTCGTCCGCCTTGGAAGTTGGCGAAATACATTTACTTTTTAAGTGTGAATTCTTAATTCGATTGTTAAATATTAATTAAAGCTCAATCACTAGCAAGCTAATAAAATAAAAAGCAATTAAATTGTTTTTGTTTTACGTATTTCTTGAATTTAATATAAATGGATGTTGATTTTTTTTATCTTTATTATTATTGAAAAAAAAAAACCTAATAATATTGTAATTAATAATAATACAAACGATGAAGATGCGTGTTAAAAACATAAACAATGTACGGTATTTGTATATATTTGTGTGATTAAGCTGATTTTTGAAACAGCCCTGTACAACTAATACTCTGGACCCCCTAATAATATCATACGCTCTGAGGAGTAAAATAATAAAATAATAATTAAAATGTATAAAATAATATTAATTAAAAATAATTATAATCTCGATCGATGTAATCGCCATAATTATTATTATTATCACTGGTTGTGTTTACATATAAAAACATGTAAAATGTTTTTGAATAAAACAATTTTAATAAAGTTAAATTGCTAAAATAATACATTATTGTGTGTTGAGAAATGGTAAACAATTAAATTTTTTACTTCGTATTGATTTGAGTATCACCTGTCAATGGCTTTTTACACCTAGTTGAAAACTAGTAGAAACAAGGATAAATGACCCCTACCTCTGACCCCTTTCTCGGTCCCCTTTAGAGGTGTTTGAGGGAGAGAATGTGAGTGAGATAGAAGCAGATTAGTCCTGCACAACACCTGCTTTACTAACCGGTTTTTACTGCGATGTTTTATCACACCTATTTCTCATTATTTAAACAAGCGTCAAATATTTTCAACTTTCTGAAATTTTTTAATTAAATATAATTGTTTTGAGTTTTAACGAGCAAAAAAAAAATGTGAGAAAAAAAAACAACAAACAAAGTTTTTAAAAATGAAAATGATATATTTTTTTTTGTAAAATAATACAATATTTACATCACAACATAATAACAATTATTATTATTATGAAGAATACAAAAAATAATAATTAATATTAAACAAATTACACAATTTACATAATATTATATTTAAATACAGGGTGATTACGAGTGAAATTGACTGTTTTTAATATTAATTTACGCCAAAAAATATGCGCAGATGAAGCAAAACGAGACAAAAACCATGTAACGCGAAGTGTCCATTTCTTCTATGCTATTTCAACGATAGAGAAGGACACTCACTCATCAAAATAATTGTAGAAATGATATTTTTCCTATTTAAATAGTGCTCTGTAAAGTTGTAATAATTTGGCACTAGAGTGCACGTGTTTCTATGTATTATTTTGCAGCTGATTAATTATTAATCAGCAGTCCTTCTATTAGAGTCGAAGGTGAGAGGTCAGAGAGCAAGTTGCTCCAACTGAGTTGCTCACGTGTGAAATTGTGTTTTTCCGCAGTGTTCATCAAATTTATGGATTGTTATAATTAATCTGCTAGTTTTTAAGCTGAGTTGAATGAAAACAGTTTAAGTTTAATTGAGTTCGCGCGTCGAGTGAGGAACCACCGGACGGGACAGTGGCATGCGGTCGTGCGAGTGTTTTCTTCGGCAGCCGCGGTGTTTATTTTTCCGCAGTGTTCTTTACTCTGGAGATTAGGATTTTCGCTGTTCAAAGTTTTTCAACCAAAAGTGAGTAAATTCCACAATAAAAACTATGTCAATTTGCTTTAGGCGTCTGGCGCCTTCTCTTTGAACCCGAACATTATTTTCCTGTTTTTTTTTTTTTTTAACAATCAAAATAAGAGTATTTGAAGTGTGCATTTATTCTACGCTGTTCCTATGATAGAGATGGACACTCGCGCACAAAAACTATGTCAACTTTCTTTAAGAGCATCGCTATGATTTATCAAACACTACACTTATAAACATATTTTATAATATTCAAGTACTAGTTTTACTTTACTGTATTTTTCGTTTAAACAATAATTTTTAAAAGTGTCAAAACGAGAATATTTAAAGTGTCCATTTCCTCCTAACTTTTTCAATGGAAGAGATGGACACTCACTCATAAAAACTATGTAAATTAATATTAAGAGTATTGCCAGACTTAATCGAACCTTCGTATATAGATTTTAATACTTTTTATTCTAATTCGAGTATTAAGAGGATATTAACTTACGGTTTTTTTTTTTTTGTTTTGTTTAAAACACCAATTTTAAATGTGTATTTGAAGTGTCTATTTCGTTCTTACTTTTTCAATGAAAGAGATGAACACTCATTGATAAAAAATATGTCTACCAAACTTTGAACAAATCCGGTGATTTTTTGGCCACTCAGAGAGCGTCCGCAACTATTTTGTACTATTTATTAGGACACTCTGTATCACGAGTGTCCAGTCAAAATTGTCAATTTCACTTGTAATCCAACCCCTGCACACTCGTTATTAAAATAATATAATTATAGGGTGTTCGTTAGATGACGTTAGTTTTGAAACATGAATAAATCGGTCGAATTTTAATGAAAATGAATTAATTTTTTAAAAATTTACATTAATTAAAACCTCCCATTTAATAATAAAAAAACAATGTTTAGAATATGACCTCTTCAACTGAGTCGGCACGTGTAAACGCGCTCACTTTGACGATTAAAACTTTAGCGGACTTGCAGCCTGCATCTACCATATAGAATTAATGCAAATATCCTTGAGCGCATTAACACGTGCCGACTCAGTTGTAGAAGTCATATTCTAAAACTTGTTTTTTATTATTAAATGGGAGGTGTTAATTAATGTAAATTGTTAAAAAATAATTGATTTTCATTAAAATTCGACTGATTTTTTCATGTTTTAAAACTAACGTCACCTAACGAACACCTTATATATTAAGAATTTTACATAGTGAAATCAACGTGAGACTAGTTAAAGATCATAATAATAATTATTTATTTGAGTCCGGCCAACCGATTGATCATATTGTTAGGGTCACTGGGCGGATGTCCGGTGGGCGACCTCAGACTCATGAACGAGGGCGGCGGAATGGAGGAGCGGATGGGGCAGTGGGGCATGGCGTACCTCAACTTCTGCCAAAACCAAATGTCGCCCCACTTCAAGTACGTGTTAAACTTAACGTACATTTTCAAATCCGGGTCCATTTCGGTTGACGGCGGCAAATCGCCGTACACCAAAATGATAATCCGATTAGTCCTGTCCTGCAGCGCCTGGTGGTGCGCGGCCTTGAACTCCAACCGGCCCCACACCGACTTGATGAAGTTCTTGGACAGCACCACGATGGTGCGGCGACTGTCCTCCACCGAGCGGATGATCTGATCCGGAATCCACTCGCCGGCCAACCAATCGCGTTGATGCACGCACAGCTTGTAGAAGGGTTCCTGTTCCTCCAGGCCCGGCATCAAGTGCGAGGCCACAAACTCCGAGTCCTCCTGCGAAAAGGAAATGAAGGCGTCGAAGCGCTTGTTCTTGTCCAACTCCTTCTCCTTCACGAACCACAAGCACATCCGGTGCGCGTACAGCCACACTTTGATCTCGTGGTTGTAGCGGTAATAACTAATGGCCGCTCCGGCTAAGGCCATGGCCGTCAACAGACAGATAAACACGGTGGCGATGAGCACGTTCTTGGTTAAGGCCGGTTCCGGCGGACAAATGGGTTCCTGGAACAAAATCTTTTTACTGCCGTGACACAAGATGGCCGACGCGTTGCCCACGTGGTCTAAATTCGCGTTGAGGAATTCGCGCAGGTGTTGGTTCTCGCAATTGTCGCAGTTCCACGGATTCGATTCTAGGTACAATTGCTTCAAATGCGAACTGGAGTTGAAAAAGTCCAAAGTGGAGCGATTCAAGTAGGTCAAGCGATTGCCTTTCAACCACAGTTCCCTCAAGTATTTGGGGAATTCGGCTCCGATGTGGGTGATGCGATTGTAATTGGCGGTCAATTTGGTTAAATTGCTCCAGGCCGATTGGTTGATGTTGCCAAGGTCGGTCAAGCGGTTGTTATCCAGCAGTAAAATGCTGACTTTATTAGGCGCGATGACCGGTACCACGCTCAAATTGAGGCCGCGACAATCCACTTCGATGATGTCGCCCACCGCGTGTTTGACGCAATGGCACGGGTAGGGACAATCGAGTTCCTCTTCGCAAAACAAATCGTCTTTGAGAATATTCACCAGGAATTGATTGGCGAACACAGGCGGACTGGCGCATTGCAAGTGGTCCATTTGCACCACGAAGGAATAATGGCGGTCGATTTGATTGGCGTAATAGGTCAAGAGGTCATCGGCGTAGCAATCGCACACCATAGGGTTGTGGTCTAAGATGACTTTAGGCGGCGGTGGCGTCGGGCCGTGCTGGCCTTGTTGCAACGGACTATTGAATTCGGCGATGCGATCGATGACCAACATATCGAATTTCGTCCTGGAGATGTTGTTGTAGGACAGATCGATGACCAAGCCGCTGGTGGGTTGACACTCGTCGGCGTCGAAATAGCTCAGCTGGTTGCTGCGTAAGTCCAAGGTCATCAACAGCGTTTTCTCCAGGATCCAATTGGTGGGCAGCGCCACTAAACTGTTATTGGCTAGGCCTATGTTTAGTATGGAATTAGGCAAATTGAAAGGGACGTTGGAAGCGTCGGGAGTGGTCAATTGGTTGCCGGCTAAATATAAACTCTCCAAGGAAGTGGCCTCTTCGAAGACGCTTTCCTCGATCCATCCTAGCTGATTGCGATTCAGCGATAAAATCCGTAGTTTAATTAGGTCCACAAAGGCCGCCGGATGTATGGACCGGATGCTGTTATTATTCAAAGACAATTCCTCCAACTTTTTCAATCCGCTGAACGTGTTTTGCTCGATCTGGGTCAAGCGATTAAAATCCAAGTTCAACGAAGTCAAGTTGGTCAAGTAAGTGAAAGCGCGTTGATACAACGTGGTCAATTTGTTCCTGGAGAAGGACAATTGGCTGAGATTGCTCAAAGCCGGGCTGTCGAAGAATCCCTGGCTAAAAGCGGACAAATTGCAGCGCTCGGCGGCAAATTTCAACAGACTCGGCGAGCGATGCAATAGACTCTCCGGCAGCGCGGACAAATTGCGGTTATCGTTGAAACTAATTTCCGTCAACCGCGCTTGATGGTCCAAAAAGCCTTCCGGGATGGACAGCAGCTGATTGGTGTACAGATTTAGAGTGGTCAAGTTAGGCACGTCGGCTAACAGATCCGCGCTCACTTCCTTCAAGCGATTGTCTTGAAAATCCAGCGTGTTCAGCGCCGGAAGTGAACTGAAAAACTCGCGGGACACTTTGTACACGCCGTTGCCGTACACGTACAGCCGCTGGACGTTGGTCAAACCGGTCATTTTCTCCGTCAATTTCGTCAAGTTATTGTTCCCCAAGTTCAACATGTTGAGTTGGGCCGCGCTTTCGAACACATCCGGTTCCAAATGCGTCAGCAGATTATCATTCAGGTTCAAAGTGCGCAGGTTGGGCGTGAACCGGAAGAGGGTTTTGTTGAGCGCGGTCACTCCGCACTGTTGGAGGTTGAGGTAGGTGAGGGCGGTTAGGCCGCGGAAGGCGTCCGGTGTGAGGCCGTCTTTGAGGTCCTGCGCGGGAGCGATGCGCAGAGTGAGCACGGTGCGGTCGGACAGGACGGAAGCGTAGGTGTTGTTGAGCGGAAGCGGACATTGGCGGAAGTAGAAGTAGGTGACGTTTTGGGAGAAAGTGAAGTTGGCCAGGAGGGCGTCGGGCAAGTCGGTGTCCCGCGGGACGTCGCAGCGCACGCTGACCAGTGCGGTGGGGCTGCGCAGGTAGGTGATGGTGAGGTTGTGGTCGGAAAACTCCAGGCCGTTGTTGTTGGGCAGCGGCTTGCAGCTCCATCCGGTGGGCGCCGAACAGAATTGAGCCCCGGCGGCGGCCACGAACAGGAAGAGACATAGAGTGGTCCTCATCGCTGGAGATTCACATGTTAAAGTCCACAATTTCATCTGAAAAATAAAACAATTTTCGTAAGTAAAAAGCAGTTGAATGAGAAGAAGAGGCGGGAACAACATGATATCGCTACATCCGGCTCCTGTTGCCGTTCGTACCTACTCGCGTTGAGCGTCACTCGCAATCATCATTACCATTATCTTTTGTATTTTTTTTTTTTTTTTTTTCCAAGTACAAATTATTATTCGCTTTGTGATTTTATTCGATCGAATATATTATTGTTTTGAATAAGAGTGGTTTTAGTTAACCTTGACCACTTTCCGTTACAACAGTTTCCACGATTTTAAACGTTGCAATCAGGAGCGGATTTAAAAATTTTCCATTTTAAATTGAAAATTTTGAAAATGAATTTTTATGCCTAAAAGTTTATTATTTTTATTTTTTTTTCTGTTGAAAAATGAAAAAGATTTGAGTAAAAAGTGAAAAATATTTGAGTAAAAAGTGAAAAATATTTGAGTAAAAAGTGAAAAATATTTGAGTAAAA
>JAQGAY010002417.1:0-10528 GCA_034698085.1 Polydesmus angustus
GATGAAGTTGATAATGCGAGTTTGCAACTCTTATTTGACGATGCTTTTCAATTGGTGAATGGTTTGGATAAGAATTTTGAATCTACCAGCGGAGAACCATTCCAGGTACGTAATTTACAATTATTGTTTAATTACGTAAAGGCATTAATTAATGAAAGCGGTTCAAATAACTAACTGTCATTCTCTCCTTCTTTTATTTAGAATGAAGTAAAGAAAATAAATCAAAGGTTGGAAGATTTAACGCGGATGGTATCGTCAATCGGTACATTTAGTTCAAATGAAGAAATAGATGAGGTTTCAACGAATGATTTAAGGTAATTATTTGTCTAGCATAAACTGCATTGTTTTTGGCGCCCAAAATAAAAAAAGACATAAAACTGGTTGGTAGATTTTTTCTTCTTCCTGCTCTACTCGGGTCCATGACAGTTAAATCCAACACTGAAGAACGTCTCAGTATTTTACAAACAGCTGATGTATGATTATCAATATAATAATTTTTTAAGTAATTTATTAACGTTGGTTATTGTAGATTTATTTTCGAGATTTTCTTCAAAGATGTAGCGATTATGGAATTAGTGAAGTGGATGAGAAATATTTTCGTGTTCAAGAGGCTGGTGACGGGCAAATTGAGACTTTACCTGACTTAATAGCAATGGCTAAACAAAGGGAAGAGAAACTTCGTAGGTATGTTTTGGCAGTGACAGTTTTGCATAACTAGCCATTAGTCAACTTTTAATTATAATACGGTATTTGTTTTAAAATAAAAACGCGCAGGTATAAAAGAGTCAAGGAAATCGAATCTAAGTTGGAAGATTATAAAGCTGTAGTAGAAAAAGAACATGTTGACGATGAAATAAAGAGAAAATACTTTTTAACTCTTATTAATTTGTGGATATGTCAGTCAATTGATGAATTAGAAAGCATTCAAAGTAAATAATGCTAAAAAAAAATTTTAATTTTAACCATTAATATTTTTTTTTATCATTTTAGAAGAAAAAACGCTATTAGAGAGATTTGCCGGTGTACCAGAATCTGTTATCAAAGCCCAAAATAAAGCCCCACTTGCAAAAGTTAATATAAAATTTAATAGTTGGGGATTTGAATTCCATTCAAAAATACTTCATGATTTTTTTTTTTTGTTTTAGCCTCTGAAACCAGTAATTATTACCAAAAACGAATTACAAAAGAAAGTGTATGGGCAAGGATATCCTAGCATACCTACAATGACAGTCGATGAATTCTACGAAAAAAAAGTACGAGAAGGAACGTTTAGCATTCCAGATAAGTAAGTACAATCATGTTCTGTAAAATAATCGAATACATTTTTCGTTTACGGTTAGTTTTTTATTACAATAATTATTTAAATTTATAAAATATAAATGTTATAAATCAGGAGTTTACAATCTCAAGGATATGACCGAAGTAGAATAGAAGAGAACGATCAATTAGAAAAGGAAGAAAATGAAGACCGAGATGACCCGGAAAGTCTTAAAAAAGCTAGAGATTGGGACGATTGGAAAGACGGTACTGAAAATAATTATATAATATTTGAAAAACTATGTACATGTACAACGCGTTGCTCCTTAAAAATTTCAATTATATTAAATAAGTACATCGATTTATTTCAGATAACAAACGTGGTTGGGGCAACCGGAAAAACAAAGGCTAATAATTAATAGTCCAAAAGGTCGGTCATTTTAATTATGAAATTGCAATTAGAAAATACTGTTATGGAACTTGGAATTTTTAATGATTTCTAATTCTTCCGTAGACTTCGTATTTATATTTAATATTATTTTCCTCCTGAATTTCATTGGGAACATTTGGATCGCTGTAAGAATTTTCGAAAATTATTAATAATAAATAGGCAAGTACAAATTTTTTGTTTTTTTTTTCTCTTACCTAATTCTTTCGTATAAATTTAATGGAATTTCTGGAAAAAATGTGTCGCAAACGAAGCTAGCCATTATTCTCGTTAGATAGACTTTTTCGCAATTTGGGGAGAACAGCGATTCCTAAATGAAAATAACATTATTTTTAAGCTTTTTAATTTTATTTCAAATTAATTAATTTAAATTCTCACTTTATACAAATTTTCTCCGCCCGTAATCCAAACCGATTCCACTTTTCTGGAAAGAGGTGGCGTTTCTAGAAGTGTAATACATTCTTCCAAACTGCCAGCCAAATAATGCGCTCCCTCCACTGGTTCGCTATAAAAAATAATAATTTTAAGCCACTGTGGTTGCTGCGCAAACATAATGGTACAGCTACTGTTCACATTTACTTGGTATTGCGAGTTAAAACAATGTTAATTCGATTAGCCATCGGACGATACTTGGCAGGGATGGAAAACCAAGTGCGACGTCCCATAACCACCGCGTTTTGTTTAGCTAAATTATGAAATAAAAGTTGCATAAAATATACTAAATTATAGAATTTCTTTATACTTGGATCGTTGACCATTGTCGTCATTGATTGAAAATAAGCCATTTCTTTCCTATATTGGAAAATAATTATGAATTTTAATTATAGGTCGAAATTAAATTTATCGGAAAGCCCGCCAAGTTAGAAAGACTTTTACCTTAAATTCCACGGCAAGGCATTGTTTTTTCCAATGCCCATATTCTCACAGGCCGCCGCTATTACTTTTAACTGAACCACCATGATTTATGGTTAATTTAATTTAAAGACAGTTGTAGCAATATTTTATAAATAACACGGCCCAAAGTGGCGAACTGAACGACGGAGACCGAAAAGAACAATGATTTATGACTGGCAATGGTGATTGAAGCACTTGGTACTATTGAAGCGCCATCTAACGACCGTGGTGCAAATCCTGCCCCTGGAAAAAAATCGAGGTCAATTTGCGGTCCGTAATGTTTAATCAAGATTTTTAGATTTTATTCTGCAAAAGGTAAAAAAAAATACTGATTTGTATTTACTCATGTTATCCGTTTTTTTAAACGTGTTTTATTTAAAGGTTAATTAAATGGATTGATCGTTGCGAAGATATTTGGGTTTGCGAGAATGACTTTACCATCTGCATGGAAAGTGACAGATCATTACCGATCACCGTATTGATTTTTTCGCTTATCATATTTTAAAGAGTTAAAAATTCAAATATATATTTATTTACGTCGATTAAATTTTACTAAGTGCAGTTAATTGCTGCGAATAAACTGGTATAAATAAACGATGACAACTACCAGTAATTTAATTGTACCAGTCGTTCTTTGGGGTAAACAAGCTCCTACTCATTGCATCTCGAGTGTTTATTTAGCTAGAGATCAAAAAATCTTAGCTACTGGTTGTAACGACGGTCAGATATGTATTTGGGATGTTGACGAAGGACTCAAGGTTTACAAATCGAATTTTATTTTTTGTTGATATTGTCTCGTTATTTATTATTTTATATTGTATTCAGATTACTCCTCGATCTTTGCTTTTCGGTCATACTGCACCAGTGTCATGTTTAGCCAGAGGCTCAAGTACTAATGAAGGCTCGTATCTTGTTAGCTCGTCGGAAAATGGGTAAATATTGCGGGTTATTAAATGAGTCATCTTGTTGAACGTGACATGTCAAAATATGCCATGAATTAATAATTATTACCGTACATGTTTCTTGTTATTTTAGAGAAATGTGCGTTTGGGATTTAAGTGATGGAAGATGCATGCAAAATATTAAATTGGATTACATTCATGCACACATTCACGTGAGAAACATAGCCTACATTTTTTTTTAAAGAAAAAATGTGCTTAAAAAAGTAAATTTTTAGTCTTACGTATTTTCCGGAGCTTCCGAAGTGCGTTTGATTTGTGATGGTTATTATGCCGAGATTCTCGTTATGGATGCGTTTAGCCTAGAAATTATGTTTACTTTATCTTCTCGGGTTAGTCCTGATTGGATTAGTGCAATGCATATTTTGAGGCCAACGAAAAGTCAAGGTTCTGGTTTTTTTTTTAAATTTATTGTAGTTTTATGTTATATTTATACTTTTTTAATTATTGCTAGATGATAAAGTTGTGGCTCTTTCGGTGTCAGGAACTATAAAAGTTTGGTCTGTGAATGGTAATATCGCAAAGGTATATAATATTTATCGAAAATCACTTGCTGGGAGACAGATGTCTACAACCGTTATTATAACAAAAATAATATTTTTTAGGGTGCACAAATTTTTGAACAAGAATCAAAACCTATTCGTTGTCTGAATGCTTTAACTCTTACCACTTGCATTTACAACCAGCGTACTGTTTTAATAGTTTGTTCAAAATATTGGCAGGTATGTAATATTTTTGGTGGATATTTATTTTTTATATTAAATTTACTTTAAATTTATAAAGGTATTTGACGGAGAAGATTTTGGATTGTTATGTTCAATGGATAATCGCCGATCGGAACGATGGGCTGGAGGAGACTTCGTTGCCGTAGACCGAATTCTCGTATGGAGCGATCTTGGCAAAGGTTATCTTTACAAGCTTCCATCCAAGTTAGTAACCAGATTTGTTAACTTAAATAATTTTATGTTGTATGATGTAGTTATAGTACATTCTTTGTATTGCAATAATACTTTTAAACTTATTAACAAAATTTATTGATAATTATTAACACTAAAACTTATTAATAATAATAGTTAAGTTACTCGGTTAAATGGTAATGGTTTTATTTAATGATCTTTTGTTTCAACAGTGAACAAAGAGGGATGGTTTCTAGGTCAGTATTTAGAGGTTGTGGTATGTAATCCTTTTGGATTTTAAATGGTTTTAATAGGCATGCTAAATTTAACAATTAATACTACTAATTATACTAATAACTTGGTTGCAACAACTTCTTATTTTTCTTTGGTGGTTTTTGATGAATTAAATTTTATTTGCTCATGTTGTAATAGTATAACGTTGTTGATAATTTTCTAAAAAAATATATATTTCAGATAAACAGTAATTTTTTATTGTTTGTATTTAGTGTTGATTTAATATTTATTTATGTATTTCAGTTGCGTTGTGGAAAATGATGATTTTCATAGCAAGGGAAAAGAATTGCCATTTTGTTATTGCACTTTGAAGATTTTCCAAGACAAAGAAGAAGTAAGAAAGGATCGTAATTCACATGTTCAATAAATTTAAAATTTCGTTTTGTGGCTAGCTTCTCGCTTGCCCTCCCGCAATGACATTTTCCCTAAGTACCAGGGGACATTTTCAAAAGTTGCTCCTAAGAGGCGATTGCGAAGGCAAAGTTGCCATTTGGACTATTCCAGAAGCTACTGATAAATTTTTGTCACATATTCAACAAGGACCAGGAGCTCAACCTCCTGGTAAAAGCTAATCACTCGTTGTTTTTTTATTGTATTTTTTTATCCTGGATTATCTTGTGCTAGACGAATGTCCCGAGACTCTTCATAGTTTAAGCCAGGCTTGGAAAGTATTAAATCCACTTCCGCCAGGAATTTTGAGCCAATTGGTTTGTGTAGTAAATTTATAGCTTTTTCAAATACTAACGTTTATTTGCATTTAAGGATAATCCTGATGGGTTAAGTCCAAAGTTAACATCTAGTATTTTTTTGCCTTTGCAAGGCACTCTCGTTTGTGGACGTGACGATGGTAGCATAATTATTGTTTCAGCTACTCAAACTGTAATGTTACAGTTATTATACGGAAAACACCAACAACATGATGGTGCGATTTTTATTTCTCTATTCAATTTTCAAATAAAAGTAAATAGTTTTCAATGATTACAGATTGGCCTCCACATCAAGTTTTACTTGGTCACAACGGTCCAGTTACTTGTCTTCTTTACCCTCATCACATTCATAGCCGTTATGACATTGCCCATTTAGTTTCGGGAGGAGTGGATTTTTCAGTTTGTCTTTGGGATATTTATTCTGGTTCTTTACTTCATACGTTTTGTGTTCATGCTGGAGAAATAACTCAGTTGTTAGTTCCTCCTAATAATTGTAGCGTGAGTTGTTATATTTTCCTATGCCTGCATTTAATTATTTAAGTAAGGTTAAGTATTTTTATTTATTTCTAGGCCAGGGTACTTCAATGCATTTGTTCAGTAGCGAGCGATCATTCGGTTGCTTTGTTGGGAATGAAAGATCGCAGATGTTCAATGTTAGCTAGTCGTCATTTGTTTCCTGTACATGTTATTAAATGGAGACCGCTTGACGATTTTATGGTTGTTGGCTGCGCGGATGGAACTGTTTACATTTGGCAAATGGAAACTGGTATAACCTTAATCAAGCTTTGCTGATGAAATTATTTACCAAGAGGATATTTTGATTAGGACATTTGGACCGTGTAGTTCATGGTCTAGTTGCTGAAGAAGTTTTGAGCGCTTGTGATGAAAATGTGGCAAATGCAAGTGCGAGGGATGCAATGGCCAATCCGGCTATTCATTTTTTTAGAGGTCTGAAACATCGAAACTTAGCAGCTATAAGGCATGCTGCAGCTCGAGGATTACACCACTTGGCACAGACTCATCAAACGGCAGCTTCTGATGGTGCAGAAGCCCAAAAAAATCATTCTAGTCCCTTAATGATTCAGGGTCTTAAAACAAATCCAAAGGATTACGATAGTCACGTTTTATTTTTTGACATTGAAGCGTTAATTGGTATTACATAATTTTGTTTGCTACATTTTTTTCGTCACTAATGCATTTATCTTTACTATTAGTTCAACTTTTGACCGAAGAATACTCAACAATGAGTCCCAGTAGTTTAGAAGCTCAGGGGCTTATTAGTCAATCGGAATTTCATAAAGTTAGCAGTTTCACTCAGAATAGTTCGCCAGATACCCAAAGAAAACTTGCTAGTAATCATTATCGAAATTTAAGTAATTTTTAAACTTGTTTAAAGTTTTAATTGAATTTAGATTTGTTGTCTAAAGTAAGGGATACTGCCGAAAATATGGGTCAAAAAATACAAGCTACGGCAGAAAGCGTTGGCTTTAAACCTCAATCTCCCGAATTAAATCAGTTGCGTCGTCCGAATGCAGGTGATGCAAAAACTGGACGACGACCAAATACTAATAGCATGGTGGAAACTAATCTGACAATGGAAATTGCTCAACTACTTTTATCATTCGTTCACGCTTGGGGCTTGGATGTAGAATTAGATAATGTTTGCGAAAATAAGCTTGGATTATTGAGACCCATGTGTCCAATATCATTTGGATTGCTTTCCAGAGGAGGTAAAAATGATTTAATTTTTCTTTTCTTATACAATAATAATATTATTTTTTTTTAGGGTTTATGTCATTATTATTGCCTTTTTGGAAATGTAAATCTGAAGATCTTTATTTAACGTCTGAAGGTTCTCAAAGGTAAAACGTCTAATGGCACTTCCTATACCTATTTTAGTTACCTTAATTATTTTTTCTAGTTTTCGAGGGACCATACCACCTAGAGTTAAATTCGATAAAACTATTCCGAAAGAGTTGCTAGAATTGCAGTATAAAACCTTGAATTTTGTTAGAAATGGTCATTGGGAAGTATCGACAGCACTCACCACCCATCATTTACTTTCAATTATCTCGATAGCTAATACCCTAATGTCAATGAATAGCGCTACTTTTATCTCTGAACAAGAAAGACGCCGAAAACTCATGAGGTTTGTCTCTCTCATCAATTTTTCATTAATACTTTAAAATTAATGCATAACTATGTAATTAGGCGATTGAGCCGAATGGATAGTAAACTAAAGCTTCCAGATGTAAATAAAGAGCAGTCAGGAAATGAAGACGATACCTCGGATCAAGTGCAATCGCGACAAGCGCAGATTAAACAAGGTTGGAGTTTGTTAGCAGCTTTACATTGTGTTTTGCTTCCGGATCGTATCCAAAGTTCTTTCTATAAACACCCAAGAGTTGAAATGCTAGTGGGCAGATGGCAAGACCGTTGTTTAGAGGTATGATTTGCCTTGACTGCCTCTATTTTATTTTAATGTTTTTTTAAATTTAAAATGAAGGTTCGAGAAGCTGCACAGGCGTTGCTTTTAGCAGAGTTGCGGCGTATGGGAACAGCCGGTCGAAAATCTTTAGTCGAAGAATGGTCTCCTTACCTTCCTAACTGCTTTGAGCCATTTAGCGGCACCGGAGGACTAGCAAGTAGTGGAGCTTCCACCCCAGATGTAAAACAGTCTATAACTGCTGCGGCAGTTAAATTAGACGATGGTCATGATTTGGAAGAAGAAGACGATGATGATAGTATTCAAGACGGTAACAAATTTAAACTTTTGAAAAAATTTCATGGATATGTTTTTACTCCTCTTTTATCAAAGATGTAACTGTTAGAAGAACATCAAGTTCTGTAGAAGCAAAACGAAAACAAGCTACTGCCATAGTTTTATTAGGAGTTATTGGCGCCGAATTTGGGCAGGATATTGAAACGAACCGTCGGAAAAGTAGTGATGAACAAGCACGGAAGAGCATCGTTGAAGGATTTGGTTTAACAAATTATTGTTTAGCTAGACATACTAGTACGTTTTAAAAAAATGAATTTTAACTGTACATGTACTTTAATATTGGATTAATTTTTATAGGTAAAGCTTTAGCTTTTCTTTTATTGGCCGCTCCAAGTCCAAAACTTCCTCTCCATACTCCACTGCGTCGAGCAGCTATTGATCTCATTGGTCGTGGATTTACTGTATGGGAACCTTATGTGGACGTTTCTAAAATTCTTTTGGGGCTTCTAGAATTGTGTTGCGAATCCGATAAGCTCGTTCCGAGGTATCATTTTAATTATTAAAAAAAGTCATATAATTCCTAATAGATTAAATTATATTACTAAATTTAGCATGACATACGGACTTCCATTAGCCCCCGCTGCTGATTCTTGCCGCACCGCGAGACATTCGCTTTCACTTATTGCCACAGCGAGACCTCCCGCATTTATAACAACGATGGCTAAAGAAGTAGCTCGATTCAACAACCTGGCTCAAAACGCTCAGATGTTGAACATTAATTTGGCTGCTACTGTGCTCAACCGAGCTAAACCAGAAATACTTCGAATTGTGGAGTTACTTATTGATAAAATGCAGTCCGATGTGGCCGATTTAATTATTGAGGTATTAAGATAAGATGACAGGCATTTTATTTTTTTTAATTCTAAATGATTTTTTTAAAACTAGGTAACCGATATTGTACTGCACTGTTTAGATCATAATATAATAAAAAATAAAGGATTATCGGAGACTTTTCCGGCCATTTGCAGGTACATAAAATAATATGATTATGATAATTATGTAACTAATTTAAAAATCTTTTGTATAGATATAATGTGGTAACATATTGCAGTCAAACGCGCAGAATTGCTGTAGGCGCGAGAAATGGTACTTTAGCTATTTATGAATTGAGGCCAAGCAAATGCCAAGTTAGTAATTTACTTCATTAAACTGATAGTTCTGACGTGTTTACACTGTACGCTTTTTAGTCAAATTCATTATTGGTATCCTCAGATCTGGTATATTAGTCAGATCTAAAATATTTTTAAACTATGGAGTAGCCTTGTTAATAGTATAGCCGGACCGATAATGTGTTTGACTACAAAGGTCACCGTGTTAACCAGGCAATGTCCTTCTAATTAAAATAATTTGGTTGTCAATCATACTTTTTTAAATAGATAATTCAAGCACATGCTCCAGCTGTGACGGCGTGTTCGTTTTCTCCAGATGGAAAATTTTTAGCGTCTTATTCATCAGGGGAAAATAAACTTTGCTTCTGGCAGGTTAGTTTTTGTGAATATTAATAACTAACTTTTTTTTTTATTAATATCATGAATCATTATTTCCTAAAATAGACGGCAACCGGTTTATTCGGTTTAGGAAATTCACAAATTCGACTTTGTCGTACATTTGTGACAAAACCGCTTCCAGATAATGTCAAGACCAATCCATTAAAAATGGCTCGTCTCGTGTGGATTGCCAATAAGACGATCGTTCTTCTGTTATCTGATGGAACGGAATACAGGTTTTCCGTATGATGAAGTGATGTAATCAACAACAAAAAAAAGACCATTTAAAAGGTATGGTGTGTCCATTATAAATTATCTACTATAATAAATCATCCGATATAATATTTCTAAAATATACATTTGACATATTACTCAGTTAAGAGTTTAAAATTATTTATGTCTTTGTGCCATCTTCGTTTCCATTCTTTATTTTATTTTTGTAAGGAAAAAAAAATTATTCGTTTAATTTGTATTATAATAGCTTTATTCGTGATGCCAATGAGAATTTAATTTTTTTGCTTAACTTGTATAAATGTATTAGATAAATGATTATGTACAACATTATTTAAGCATCAGTATTACTGCATGTAATTAAATTTTTATTAACAAAGTTGAATTATTATGAAAGCACATGCAATACCAAATTTTTGCTATTGGCCGATATTTTAAAAAAAAAAAAAAATTCACCTCAAATTTAAATTTTGTTTCAAAATATTTATGTAATTATTACATATTAAAAGTCAAATAATTATTAGGAAAATTATTTTTGGTACTGCGATTTTAAACGCTAAAAGCTTTTTTTTT
>JAQGAY010002418.1:0-10526 GCA_034698085.1 Polydesmus angustus
TAACGTAACTGTCATATTTTGGCACATGCGAGGCATCTGTAAATAGTAATTTAACAAAAGATTATTTATATAAAATTTACGTGAATAGAATAATTATTAGCAATAAAAATCTTTCTCACTTTAAAATTCTCACAACAATAATATTTTAAGTCACGAAGATAATCTAATTGTCGTTTGAATAATAATGAATATAACTTTAAACTACTGTATTTAAGCTTTCTTATA
Organism: Polydesmus angustus; assembly: GCA_034698085.1. Taxonomy (NCBI): domain Eukaryota; kingdom Metazoa; phylum Arthropoda; class Diplopoda; order Polydesmida; family Polydesmidae; genus Polydesmus; species Polydesmus angustus. The sequence continues at coordinate 226 of JAQGAY010002418.1, forward strand.
TTTTATACACAAATCTGTTTTGGCCATCAAAATAAAACAAAAAAAAAAGTTTGAAAGTTTAAATAATTTGTTGTCATTTAACTTGAATTTTTACAACTAATAAAAATAAATTACAATAAATTTAGTAAATCTTTGAAGTATTAACTGCCATTTAATTTGAATGTATACAATTAATAAAAAATAAATTGCAATAGATTAAGTAAATCTTTGAAGTTGTATTAAAACAATAGCTTCTAAAAAGCTTTCATAATGTGAAAATTTTAAAATACAAATTTTCTTACGGTGGATTTTATGGTATTTTTTTTAAATTAACATTACAATAATATATTCACTCTTAACAAAATTGTTGTCATCGTTTTTTGAGGAGCGGTATCTACAAGATAGATTTAGTCATTAAGTACTAAAATTAATGTAAAATGAGATTTGAATGAAACTAGATCTATTCGCTTCATTAAATCAATTAATTTTAAAGTGGGAAAAAAAAGTTTAGTTTTTGATTAAATAATATTATGTTACCAATAGAAAAATAAAATTTTCTAATTTAGTAGAAATTAATCAAATAGTTGATTACCTTAAACTTGTTGCTTGAAAATGACGTGTAGCTTGCAGCACTGAGACAAGTCATTATTACAGTATACTCTGCTTGATTGAAATTAAGTTCCCGAATGAGTTTGCTAGCTCTACTTCGGGCCCATTTAAATCCAAAACCACTTTCAGCCGATTGGTCGTGCGCTAAATGACGTCATTTAACTCCAACACACTTTTGCCTCAGACTAGTTGCCGCCATAATAATATGGTAGAAAATAAATGAGAAGACAGAGACGTAAAATTATTTTTACTTTTTTTTTCTCTTTATTTATTTCTTTTTTCTGGTTTCTGAGCGCACGAAGTGAATTTGGAAATTTCCTGTTGATTAGGTTAAATTTGCAAAGAGTGTTGAAATTTATACCGTAAATGGTTACTTTGAATCAGTGTCCATTCATTTCCGCTTTCTACTATCTAAGGATTCAATTTTTTTTTAATTGAGCATCACTCTACCAACTTTCTCATCGTTTTCTTCTAGTGTTCTGTACACTTAAAATAAAAACCCGGTTTTTAAGCAAAGAAACAGAAAATTAAAAGACAAATTGTTGTTGATAAATTTTTTTTATTTTTATTAAAAAACATTCATTCGGGTTTCAAATCATGCTAATTTAAATCAAATATCTTTAAGGGTGGTAGCCACTATTGTTTCTGCACTGACGTAACCGATTTCTAAAGTTTTTCTATACACGTTCCAGGATATTCACTGAAATGTTTTTAATTTTGTACCGAATACCATTCTTTAGCTAAAGCAATATTTAAATTGTGTGGCGATATTTAAAAACTTTTGCTTTGAGATACCCCTCTAAAAGCATTGCAAAACATTAGATCTGACAAGCTAGGGATATCCGCTCGAATCCTGATGAGCCATCTTGGGCCATCCCGTGAGCACTTACCCAATCTTATGCTCAGTAATAAGCATTATGCTTTTAAGCATTATCCCATAAACCTGTGTCAGTTGAAAAATATTTTTTTTATAAGAAAATAGCTCAAAAATTAACATGGATCGCGAGCTTCTTTTGTGTAAAGAGGCTGTTGGCCGCTAAATGTAAGGTGTATTGTTTACATAAGAATAATATTAAATCCAAAATAATATTCTCTTATTGTAAAAAAAATTGTCGGCAAAAATATTAATTTTATTAGCTTTTAAGTTTCTACACCCCACCCTGTATTTGTTGGAAATTTGTGTAATTTGTTAAATTATTTATTTTAGTTTCATTGCGCCTTTGCGGACAATTATCAAAAATTAAAATGTCAAAAGTCTTAGAAAACGAAATTTAGCATTGTGTGGGTGAAAATACTAAGAAAAGCATAATGTATCTTAATAAGATGTTTGCCGATTTTTGCAATTAATTCTTTGAAAGTTGATTATAGCGCTGCTAGACTTTTTTGACGCAAGATGTGCATACAGCGGGTTGTATCAACGCCTTGTTGTATGCGCCGAAGTAAATTGCAAACCACAGTTTATAATTATAGTAATTAGCGCTTTGATGAAGTTGACTTAGTTTGAGATTGGGACACTTGTTCAAGGTCTCATCATCTTATAACTCATTTTACTTATAAACAAGTATTGATTTTGAAAGATGTTATTTAATTTTTTGATGTAAATATTAGCGCAATTATTTTTTTTTTAGTTATTTATTTATTTTGTAGGAGAAAAGGAGAGCGACATTAAATTATAAAATTATTTAAAGAAAATTTTGAATTAATGACAAAACAGGGTACCCGATTTACCATTAGTGAAACACAAGGCGAATTCGATACTCAAAATGCTAATGAAAGCGTCGCAAAATTTCCCACCAATTAATTCATTAGCGTTGCTGAGATTTTTGCTCTTCGCCCGCGTATTGTTACAGTACACAAGACCTTTGATGAATTTTCAAAAATAGAATGTAGGCTACTACATGTGATTTTGGGAGCCATAGGGATCTAGTTGACCATTGAATTAGACCTTTATGGCCAATTCATTTGTTTTGGTATGTTTCATTCAGGAACATTTGTTTGCAACATTGTTACTTTTACTGAATAAATATACTATCAAAAATAATTTTCAAATTAGCAAAAATTCAAATATTATTTATTTATATTACGAGTATTTTATTGCGAAACGGAAGTTGCAACGGAATTTGTCATTTAATATTATAAATTGCATTAGAGAAATTAGAGTAATTTAATTAAACTTATACGATACCTTAATTTCTTTGATTAATTTTGTGTTAAAGCTTCTAAACGTTAAAGTCTATTTTATTACGTGTATTAAAAAAATTTAATTTATTATAATTACAAATCCAATAATTATTTCAATTTATTTTCTTGAAGCATGAGTATAAGTAACAAATAATGACTAACTTAATAAAATAAATTGAATGCTCAGCTTTTGAATATACAATCAGCTGAACTGATTAAATACCGGTAATTTTTATAAAATACAGATTATTTAGGTACATATAAAATAATTTACAAATAGTGACATACAGTAGAAGATTATAATTTATCATTTTAAGAGATTATTTTTTTTTTTCGCCAGTCTAAATCGTTACAGTTAAAACCTATCATGTTATTCTGTAATTATAATATTTTTAATAATAGAAAATAAATTAATTTTAAATTGCTATTTGAATCGACGACACGCTACGCATATCAACATTTAAAAAAATGAGCTTTTCAACAAAAAAATCAAAAAGTGATGAATTTAGAATATTTGCATTATTTCAATTTCAAAGTCCACTATCTTCAGTTGTTTTAATGGGTTGTATTTTATTATTCGCTAAATAATGTCGTTTATCATTCGAGCTCACGCTTTCTCGTTCATACTGCGACTCTTCATCGGTGTCGTTTTCGGGAATCTCCCAATAATGAGAATCATCGAATAATTGCTTTTGAGTTGGAGGATCAAAAATGGAACAGCGCATAATAATTCCTAAATTAAAAAAGTAAATTTATAGAAGATTAGCAACTCGGAAGAAGTTACCCACAAAAAAAAATTGTTAATTATTGTACCAGTGATGAGCCCTCCAGCGATGCTAACAAAAAACGTGGTGGCAAGAGCAATCAATTGGTACACGGCTTGTCTTCGTTTCGTGCGTCCTTCCCCCGCTTCAATCGCTGGCAAAATGGAATTTAAAAGTTTAAAATCGGTGCCGTTGATGTCTTCAGGAGCCATTGCCGGATACATGGTGTACATTTCTAAACCATATAAAGATTCGGTAGCTAAATCAGCCATGACTGCTCCCACAATGCCTCCGTATATTCCCATCATTCCGTGAAGATTGTTTACTCCGCATGTATCGTGAAGACGGCAATATTTGGCTAACAACGGCTAAAAAGTGTTCGAGAAATTTTTAATTAAGATTGGAAGGTAATTTATTTTTTTACACAAATTATTTACCGATAAAAATCTAAATCCTAAAGTACAAATTATAGCCGCGAGTGCACCAATAATAAGGGCGGCAAATGGCCCCAACATTGTTGCGCAGGCGGTGCCCATTGCCACACCTCCAGCCAATGTCGCATTTTGAACATGAACCTGGAAATAGTAAATTGAAATTTGATATCGACATTTTTTATTGCCATTAAATAAAAAATTAATTATACCATGTTTAAACGACTTTTACGATCTACTAATGCGGAGATGGCAAATGTAACAACGCAGCATGATGCTAATGATAAGTATGTGTTAATTACTGCTCTTTCTCGTTCGTCTCCTGACACTAAAGCGGCGTTAAAACTTGGCCAATATAGCCATAAGAAAACTGTTCCAATCATGGCAAATACGTCGGAATGATACACGGCGCCTTCGTTTTTATGGTCTCGGTGCTCTTTTCGATAGATGGCCACGCTTACGGCCAGACCAAAGTAAGCACCAAACACGTGACAAATAATGGAAGCTCCGGGGTCTGAAGCCTTGGCAAATTTCAAAACATGATTAAATGTCATAGTTGGTATTTTTTTTAAAAAAGCTATTACTTTGAAAACAGTTAGCGTTAGCCATTCGCAGCAGGCGAACAGAGGCAATTGCAGTATGGCTAAGACCATGGTTTGAAGTGGACTCACTTTTCCCAGCAATGCTCCCCAGGCAATTAAACAGGAAGCGGCGGCTACATCTGCTGTTAAAATTCTATAGATAAACAAGGAAAAGTTTTAATTTTAATTGATTTAGTTAGTACAGTTGCTGTATTGAAACACTTTATTGAAAAGACAAAAAAAAGTGATACAATTTTTTGTGATTTTATTGCAATAAGACAATTGCTAATGTCAGTTTTTTTTTAATGCACAGATTAAATTGTATTGAAATCCAAAAGATTTGAATTTTTTTTGCAATTTAGATAAAATATAATAGTACATTATAGATAATTATATGGCATTTGAATATAAATGGTTTAAACTACTTACTGTTCGATTCCTATTTTAATTTTACCATCTTCAAAGTTAAAGAATCCTTCGCATAAAATGGCCCACTGAATTAAAAAAGCGGCAATGTACAAATTGACTCCGACTGCGCTGTAACTATATCGTTTGAGGAAAGTGAAGAGAAAACCAAAACCGATAAACACCATGACGTGTACATCTTGGAACACTAAAATTAAAAACAAATTCTAAATTAATATTAATTGAGATTATTGCATTTTTAAAGTACAGTTTGTACCACTTAGTTATTTATCTATATTATTACATACAGTACTTTTACTCATTATAAAGTACCAATTTATTGATATATTTTTGTTTTGTGGAAGTTTTAGTAGCTTTAAAAACTGCTTCAAATGTTAACCCTACAGGGTTTATGATTTCTTAGTTTCATCAGTTTTATATTAATTGAAAATTAATCTTAACTTTTTAGAAACTAAGATAGCTTTTATGGTTCAGTTGCCACGTTAATTAATGTCAAACACTAGTATACGAGTACAAGTGTATATTATACTGTACTCTATATTGAAAATATAAGTTACACCCTCTGTATATTAATTAGAAATATGAAAAATATTTTTAAACTTGGAAATTTAATTTGTAATGGGTATTGTGAAAATTATTTACCAACAAAAATAAATTTAATTGTTTGATAAATATTTATTAAAACTTACAAAAGTATTAGTACCGTACCGGTAATAAAGACAGTTTTATTATCAACTTTTTTTTATTGAAACACCAGCCTAAAACGTAAATTTGTGAGTTCTTTGGAACAAGAATAAAAACAAATTACGAAATCCCTGACGATAAATAGACAAGCAAACATTGTAAATTATTGTGGTTTAGAACAGTTGATAGTTATACCGTAATTATGAAGTATCAAATTGAACTATTTTATTTTTAATTAGAAGATTATAATTATTCTACAATTTAAGACAAAGTTGTTTCGATCTAAAAAGTTAAAGTAATGTGCTCTTCACTTTAAGGTGTTAAAAAGTGTAATAAATGTAGAAGGCCATGCATATACGATGATCATAAGATGCAAAGCAAATAAAAATACGAGTAATTAATTATTGTTCGCACTCGAAAATCGAGTAAACAAAAGCTAGTTGTCAAAGCCATCAATTGTCAAGGGCGACAAAGATAGAAGGAGCGAAATGAATTCCCATTTTTTTAAATACTGTAACTTCTTTAAAAGTCACACTCAAAGACTCAATGTTAAAAACTTGAAAGATCATCTATTAATAACAACGTCAGTTGGCAAGCCATTAATTGACTACCGCTACTGAAATTGAACCAAACAATTCCAAATTCAAATTCACAAGCAAATGATATTTTTCTTTTCAATTGGTGTTGAATCAATTGCAATGCCTGATATTATTTAATAATTAATTAAAACCTTTTTCTTTCTTTCTTTTTTGTGGATTTGAAAATTGTTCACGTAAGTCGATAACTTTTTTATTATTATTATGTTTCGAGGAGAACCAAGGACGAGATCAAAATTTTGCGTGACTTCATTCATTAAGAATCGCATTTCCCTGCCAATTAGTTAATATTTGATCAAAAATGTTATTCCTCAAGAATTGGGCAAAAAACGCCTATGCCATCCATAAATAAGTGATTATAATAATGAGTTCACCGCTTTAAGGTATTAAGCAAAATCGGTAATAAAAAAAGCGTCATGAAAAGTCCACTCCATAGGGTTTCAATTAATATTAAAAATGCACGCGATACAAACTTTTTTTTTTAATAAATAACAGTAATACTTAATTTTTTTAAAATGTAATAAATATAATGCGGCATATAAAAACTAAAAAATATCTAGAAAAGAGTTTGTTTGGATTTATTTATTTTTAATCTGGCTTGATTCTTTTTTAAAATTAGCAAATAAATTATTAACTTTTAACTACATAAAATTAAAACTCTTACAAATCAATATTTTGATCATTTAAACTTTGTTAAAATAATAATTATTGTTATTCAGCAATTATTATTGCATGACTGTATAATAAATGCAAATTTAATAAACTTCTTCAATCATAATTATGTGAATAACCTTTCTTACTTTGATTGAGTAGATAAGAAGTGTTTGTATTGATTCTAATTACGAGAATTATAATACTCTCTCATAAATGCATATTGTTTGTTTACTCATAATATTATTACGTGATGTCATTCATCGCTAAACATTCATCACGAAGAACAACAATATTAATTTTATGGTCATACACAATATTATTTCTCGCGGGAAATTCATCGTCATCCACAAATTATTATTTCTTGTCACTGCCGTTACGATCCAACGATCCATCGGGAGAAATTATTTGTCACTTATAAATTATTTATTTGCATGCTCAATAAATAGCAGAGGATTCCTTGTGCGTTGGTAACTAAAAATTCAGTAAAAAAGAATCTTCAAGAAATTATAATACAAGTCACCAAATCAATAAAATCGCACAGCGAGCTGACAAATAGAATCCCAATTAATTAATTTGATCCATTCACTGGTCATAAGTTTACTTTATTTGTATTATTAAATATTAATATAAATTGATATTTCGAGGTTAATAAATAGAAGCATTGTAGTCATTTGATAAGGTTTGCCCGTTTGTCATTGTAAACACTAATAACTTTATATAAAAAAAAGATAAATATTATTTTAAGCGCACTCGAATCAATTTTAAACTAAACAAATAATGATGATATAAGAAAATCGATGCACTCGCAATTTCAAGTGCAATTTGTCAATTTCGTTTTCAAGAGTATTTGAGGATATCAGCTGTTGTCAATACATGACATCACTTAATTCGCACATCCTTGTATTTCATCAAAAACTATTTTGTGCGGTACAACTTTTATACGTTTAATTGTACAAAAAATGGATACCTCAAATATTTAGTATCTTTCTACTTATCACTTTTAATTATATGATAAAGGAATAAAAAGTTGCCAAAAATGCTGCAAAGTTATAATTACGTTTTATATCTGAGATACTAATTATTTGACAAGTGTTTATTTCTTTATAACAAAAATATTCAGATTTTTCTCCTGGTTTTAAGCTACTACGGGTATACAAATATTAGCGCTCTCTATTATTGTATATTATGTAATATTTACAATACTGTAATTATGTGAAATATTTTTTGGGCTTATAAATTGTTTTACTTTCATTATTTAATTTCCGTAATAAATAATTGTCCAAAAATAAGTTTCTAGCAGTTAAAAGCAGTTTTGTTTACAATAATAAAGTGTGCTCAATATCATTCTTAAAAAATGCAGCAAGGTAGTCTTAAAATAATACAACTTACACGTGAAGTAGATTATTATTAGAATAATTTGTTCAAATAAACAAGGTGTGTTATTTAGTTGAAATTTCATTGCCTGCTTCAAGTGCAAAGCAATATAATAATTATTATAATGATGTTCAAGTGAATTTAAAAACAAAAATGATGATTTTTATTGGTCAGGGTCATATTTTAAAAATTAATTTGTTATTTGTTATACATTTGTTTGCTTGTATGTATTTATCATTCATTTTCTTTATTTTATCTTTGAAGTTGCAATTTAAGCGTCAATATTTTCTCAAAGTAAACACTTATATCAAAGAATTTTAATTGATGATGAGTTTTTATCAACTTCAAAGCAATAAAAATTACTAAAACCGCAATTATTATTACGCTATATATTTTGATTATAATTGTTGAAACGATAAATCGACAAGATTTTTGGAAGATTATCAGCAGATTAAAATTATCCAAAAGTGAAATAACATTAAGTGATTAGATAAGATTTAAAATTACCGGTAAATAAATTTATTACGAAATTATTATTCAATTCTAGAAATCATAAACAATTATGTGCTTTAATATAAACCGCTTTTTTAGGAAAATATTATAAATTCATTTGAATACGAAATTATTATTCAATTCTGGTAATCATAAACAATTATGTGCTTTAATATAAGCCGCTTTTTTAGGAAAATATTATAAATTTATTTGCATACGATTATTTTATTTAAATAATAATATCATAAGTAAATTTTTGGGATATTATGACTAACAAGTGTATAACTTAAATATTTACTAACTTAATACTAAAAGCACATTTTTTTTGAGGAAACAAATATGACTTTTAGATCATCTTGTATTATGTCATGGGCTCTAATATTTTTTTTTTTTAACATTTAAAAGTTAAATATTTTTAAATTAAATAACTTTGGTGCGCTTCTTTTTAAATTTAAAATACACTGTAACAAATAAAACATTTATAAATCTGTGAGCAATAAAACTTTTTTTTAGCAAAACATTTAGCTGGTTTTTTTAGTTTAAAATATTATCATAATAATTATAAAATAGTAAACAAAAACATTTTATTGTAGTTTTATTAAAATTTTATAAATGTGTTAAAACTTTTAAACAAAAATTTAAAACTGAAATTTTGCAACAAAAAAAAAAAGGTTACAGTAGATATTGTAGTAGGTAATAAAAAAAGGATAAACCTTGTCGGTTTTTTTTTTTAAATATAAATTTGCGTTTTGGTATGATTCTTACTTGGATAAAGGTGATCCAATTCATTCTCAGATGAAGTCCCAGTTTGATTTCGAAATACACTCGGAGAAGAAGAATCGTTATATTCTACAAAACATCCAAATAAAACAATATAAATAATTTGCACGAGGGCTGCTACTACGATGAATTTTCTTCCGGAATGCATCTTTCATAATACAACCGAGACCCAACCGACAATTAAAAAAATATATATTCAAAAACATGAAACAAGACGCTCTGCCGGCTTTTAAATAATGTTATCGTTTTCACACCAGATGGCAGTTAAGTTTTAAATGATCAATCATAAACGTTCTTGATACACGCACGTTTATATTTTAGTCATCATACAGCGTTATCGGTTTGCCAGCTAAAGATGACGGCTTTTCAAGGCTGGTTCTTAATTCTTATTAAACTTTTATCTTACCGTGTAACAAATCACCTAAAAATTTTTTTAAAAAATTTGAATCAAAAATTTAAGTAGAGGTAGAAAAAAAAAATTAGTTAAAATTGGGGAGAAAAATTTAGTTTTTGTTTTTTTTATTATTTACTCTTTTATATTTTTTTTCCTAATATTAATATTAATTAAATTATTTTGTAAAGTTTTTCAACACTTATTTTGTTGTAGACTAAAAATTTTGACGGCAAAATATATTGAATTCTGAAATTGGTCCAGGGAGAGAGATAATGGCAATTGCCTTTTTGCCAAAACGCTCCAAATTTTTTTAATCTTATTTTTTGAAAATTATTTTATTCATACTAAAATAGTAT
>JAQGAY010002419.1:0-10526 GCA_034698085.1 Polydesmus angustus
ACTAATGAATCTGCATAAAAATCATAAAGAAGAAAGCGGATATCACGATTTATGTACGCACAATATCATGATTTTCTTTTTTTGAAGTCTCATTTTTCATAATCGTCGTATAGAACCACAAAAAAAAAAAAATTGCGAGGGAGCGTACGGTGTCAACAAGCGTTCAGCACACTATTTCGCAACACAACCACACATTGCCTTCTGTAATGAGTTAGTTAATCCCCGCAACAAAATAAATGCCAAAAAAAAAATTTAATAACAACTTGAAATTGCTAAAAAATATTGTGAAACACAAGAAGAAAAAAAATGATGAAAAAAAAGAAGATTAAAATTAAACGTAAAATCGGATTGCGGGAGAAAAAAGCATAATATTCAAGTGGTTATGAGTGTTGCGTATGCAGCAAACGTTAACGTGCGCAGTGTGTTTGCTTTTTTCAGATGAGCAATTGGTATTTTTTGATGATTCACCTCGCTCACACTCACCATTGTTGGCACACGGTACAGATGAACTTTTTTTTTTTCTTTCTTTTTTTGTTGAAAACTGGTGAATAGCAAATAAATCCAAAAAAAGAACGATAAAAGTGTTCATTCGACCGTGTAACTCACATTCTATGCTAAATTATTAAAATCTCTGCAGAAAGTGAAATCCTATTTTTTTTCTCCCTCCATCCCGAATAAACAGCGCGGCTAAAAATATAACTTAACATTTCGTTGCTAGGGAAAGAGAACAAAATAATTATGCAATATTAATTGGAATGGTCAAAAGAATTTGAATAATTCAAAACCTGTTCATTCCGAGCGGATCCTGAATGTAAACTATGCTATGGTAGCTCGTCTCTCATTGTACCTGCACCTATATTATTATAGCCTCGTCGTTTAATTTCCAGGTGAGGTCATCGTCTCCAAGGATACCGGTATCGCAACTTTGTTGACACTTTACTATTTATCACCTGCCGAGGGAATTGTGACAAGTTGGGATAGATGTCGCGTGGAGAGCGGGTACCTCATCAACTTCACGCGAATAATGTACATGTACATTAACATCTGCGTGAAACGAGTAACGGCATTTTTTTACCCCCCAACTCCCCAACAAAAATCTCGGCGAAAATAGCTCAAACTGGATTCCAAACGTCAAGTATAATAAATAACGCAGAATTTTTTAGTAAAATAAAATATTTATTTAAAAATAATGCGCTACTTTCGACGACTCCTATTCACCCTGACTAACAGCTTCATCTGACCGTTCGATGGTCACTCTTTTTTTTGCCCCTACTATAGACGTGGGTTAATGAACGGAAAATGGATAAAAATCTAAAAAAAAAACCAACCGTTTTTGAATGATTGGATGCAATTAAAATGTACCAACAATAATAAAAATATATATCGAATTATAACCACGTTATAAAACAATTAATTCATTTATCATTCCCCCGTTTTCTATTTCGTAACGCGCGCTTATTATACTGTACGAGGAGACGTCTATCATTCAAAACTTAAATATTTACCTTAATAATGACATTTTAATAAACATCCTCAATTTTTTTTTTTTTTTAAATGAAACGTTAGGCCTGGCGCGCGCTAGTCCGATAAGTTCTTGTCCGATCTATAAATAATTGGCAGTGTGTATTAATAATATTGCTAGCGAACGTAGTAACTGGCAAAATCGATAAATTGTACTTGGCGTTTTTACAGCTATCCATTCCGTTGTTAATTTTGGTCTGGCTGATAAACCACATGCGAACATTTTTATTTCAAGCTCACTTGTACCAGTCGGAGGATACACGGATACGTACGGTACGACGACTGTACTTACTTTAATTTCGACGGTAGATTTATCTTCCTCTTGTTTTCTTTCTTTTTTTTTTACTCTTCACTGTTACCGTACAAACTCAGCGATTGTCCGAGTCGAGTAGTTTAAATAGTCCGATTCCATAAATAAATCCAAAAATGTGGAGAAATGTCTTATCCTTCGAGTGAATGGCAACACACACATAACTCAATGCTACTCAGTTACATAGTAAAATATAATCTGATACAAAACAAAAAAAAAAATGGCGAGACAGCTGGTGGCGGAAGGATATCACTTAAAATAGTTCCGTTCACTCAAATTTTTTATTTTTTTTCTCGTAAATTATAATTAATGCATATAAAATGTTGTTTCTTATTTTTTAAAAAAAAAAAAACGTTTAAAATTATATATAATAAAGATTAATCTTTTTTTTATCATTAATTAATTTTTTTTACAAAAATTGAGAATTGGCATTTAAGTGCGATAAATTGCCGATAGAGTGCAGCACCTTAAAAAGATTGTTAACGTTTTCAAATGACGTAGGCTGAATGAGATTAAATTTTGTTTACATCAAAATGGACGTGATTGAGAGTGAGTATTTTAATATTTCTTATTTATTTTATTTAGTAAGTGGTTAATTTCATAATTAATGTGCAGATTGTGATAAGGAAAAGACTACTTCAACGTTAGAAGGAGAACATTTAAGTGATGACGAAGTTAAAGTTAATGTTAAAGAAGAACCTGTCGATCCTGAAGATCTAGAAAGCAAACCTTCTTGTTCTCAGTCTACTACCTCTTCTCCACTATTAAATATATTTAAACAAAAAGCCCAGCATTTAGCTCCATTAAACTTAGAAAATTTGAATTCTAAGTCGCTTGTAGGTGAATCTTCGAGTAATGCAGCAGATTTGATAAAAACAGAAAAACCATCAGAAAATGCTCCTTCGGACGAGACAAATGATAGCCAAACTCCGGTGCCACAAGTTCCTTTAAGATCAAAAAAAGAAATTGAAGAAGAGGAAAGGGAAAGAATGCAGTAAATTAAATTTTAAATTATTCAGTATTTGCAAATCTAAATATTTAATATTACTACCTTTCAGAGTTTTAGTGTCGAATTTTTCAGAGGAGCAATTGAATCGATATGAAATGTTTAGGAGATCTGCTTTCCCGAAAGCCGCCATTAAAAGGGTTTGATAAAATCTATATCGAGCAATTCTTTAAGTGATAATGTAATTTAAATATTATAGTTAATGCAATCTATCACGGGTTGCTCGATTTCGCAAAACGTGGTTATTGCGATGTCTGGAATTGCTAAAGTGTTTGCCGGAGAAGTTATTGAAGAAGGTATAAATGAAAATTATTTTATTACGTTCATTAGTTTTTCAAATTTTTATATCAATTTGTTACTTAGCCCTTGACGTTTTGGAGCATTTGGAAGAATCTGGGCCTCTTCAACCAAAACATGTTCGTGAAGCAGTTCGTCGTTTAAGGAAACGAGGAATTGTACCGAATCATAGATATAAAAAAACGCTTTTTCTTTCTTAATCATTTCAAAATACTGTATGTAAAATAATTCGCAAAAGTCAAATATTTGATTGGTTTAAAATATCATAATTCAAGTACATATACGCGTTTGTCGCATTCATTTATTACATCTCACAATTTCTGTGATAACAGTACCGTACATTAAACGCAATTTAAATAATATTGAACATAATAATGCCTTACCCGTATTTTACAATTTTCAAAACTTCGTGTAGCTGACAAGTAATTCGAATTACATTATACCAAAAACAATAGTGTTGACAATAACAGAGCAAAACTTTAAAAAAAACAAATCCTTTCTGCGATTTACGCCATTATTATACGTAAAAGTTCTAAAACTTTCTGGATAATTACAACGATAAAACCAGAACAAAATGTTTTCTTGGATGAGATCGAAATAATGTTAATAACGAGAAAGTTATTTTTAATATTAAAGTTATAAGATTTAACATGGTTTAAAAATTCACACAACTATAAAGCTTCGAATCGGCTGCGCTGCTTATTTTTTATGCTAATAAACTAAAATCATGCGTGCCCAAAAAAAAACTAGTTTTAAGCACTCTACAATAATACAAGAAATAGATTTATCGAGTTTTAACAATCGTAAAACTTACGATGGGAGTTTAATTAACACCTTTTCGTTATTCAAAGTAGAACATTCGTTTTTATATCTTGCATAATAATTATATAAATGCTAAAGAGAATGTTTTATTAAAAATGGCAATTTTCTACGACTTTATAAAGCCGAGAATTCTAGATAATTATAATTATAGTCTTTACAATCAAGAATTGATTTTTTTAAAACAACGCGAGTACATGTACATATTAAGAACATCACCGGGTGCTCCAATTAATTTAAATACTGCTTTATCAAACTATGAGGATAGAATGTGTCAATTAATATTCACGGATTCTCGAATAGGAACAATTATTTCACGGTACAGTACTAGGTACTACAATGCAAGTGCATGAATTATTCTAAAGACCCGATCCATAATATAATTATATCGATAGGCCTAAAGAGCCTCTAAACTTCTTAAGAAGAACCTTGGATAAAATGCAACTTTGGTTTAAAAAATGTTTACACATTTCAACATTTAGAATCACAATTAGGTTAATATTTTTAAATACTGTACTACATGTACTAGAAATAACCCCTACTTAATGCGTCGAGTAATTATGCAAAAGTCTCTCATTTACAGTTTCGATAACAATTGTACCTCTTTACAATATTACAAATTAGATACATGTAGGTCTTATATTACACGCTGTATTTACATTCATAAACTCGGTTTTCCATTATTTCTTTCAGATCATAACTAATCTTTTCTTTTTTCCATTTCATTAATTTTTAAAATTTTAAATTATGTTCATTTTGAACACAATAATATTATATCTCCGCCAATTATAATACTATCGCATTATAGTAAGCGACGGGATATATTATTTTCATCGACGTATTAAAATTTAAAATCCTGGCCCATGATATTAAATAAAAAAATCCAAAATATATTATATAAAATAGGACGTCAATAATTCCACTATGTATATTCAAAATGGTAATATTTGCATTTTTTTCCCAACGGCAGTGCAAATAACTCCTTTTAAAAAAAATTAGTTTCATCTTATTTAACTTTTATTTTCGAAGAATAAAGTAGTAAAGATTCCTCTTCCGAATCATTTTTAACGGATTTTACGCGCTTGCTTTTACTACTTTCGCTTATATCGATAGCCGACTTTGGTGCAATCGACTGGGTGGAGGATTGGACTACTTTTCTGCTGGTAGCCATGCTATCCACAACAGACAGGGCAATTCCCAGCTGAGCTCCGTAATATGTAATCATGACTAGCGCTTGGGAATACGGAATAGGCATACGATAGAGGCTTGCAGCTAAAATCGTATCGGATGCGCAAAACAAGATACTCCCGGCGCAGCTGCAAAGTTTAGTCCACGTCCAGAGGTCTTCGAAGAGTTGAACGCGAGCCACCGCTCTCCACGTCATTAAGGTGATGAGGAAAGTATAAAAGCCGACGGCTGGAACCATGACTCCCTCTAGTCCCGGAAGTAAGAATAAGTAACCGAGGGTACCAAAAGTCATTAAAAACGCTCCGGCGTAAGGATTAAAAGGATGAAAGCCAAAAGCCCAAGTGTAAAGGATGTGGGCGATACCAAAACACGCCATTCCGTGCATGAAATAACTTGGAGAATAAATGAGGCAAGCATCACCAAGACACGAAAAGATGAGACCGGTGAGGATCCTTCGGGAGTACCAATATTCGTTACCTAAACTCATTCCGTGAAGGAGAACGAAAATGCACAAGGATAGCAAGGGTAGACATTTGATGAGACAGGCAAACCACGACGAATTGTTATCCGGGATGAACAGCACGAAGTAGATGGCTACCGTTTTGAAAAATGGCACCAACTTCGGCCCCACACTTTTCAACTAAAATCAAAAAAAAAAAAAATTATTTAAAAAAATTAATAAAATTCTAAAAAATAATTTTTTTAATGAGTACTAACAATTTCCCGCACTTTTTTATAATTCATTTATTAAAGAACAATTATTTTTTGCTTTTACAGTATTTTTTAGGAAAACGCGTACAGTAGTACACAAGTGCACGCGATTGTGATTAATAAAACGTAATGATAGTTTTTGTTTGCGAGTCTGCATTGGAATCGGAATAACTACGTGGCTGGGGGTTTTTTTTTTTTTTTGTTCTTGTACAAACATTATTAGTTATTTTACAGTGCAAATAAGTCGCTTGAAATTCAGCCTCACGAATGACATGCAGATGCGCCGTTCAATAGTACATTAATAGCAGCTAGCTTCAGCGTTATTTAATCACATCAAACGACGTCACCTTTTAAAAAGTCAACACCAATTGAATATTAATTCGATTCTCAATTTCAAACTACGACATTTCAAACTATCACTTATTTCCTCTCTAACGTACAATCCGCTGACGTTGCTATTAGCGCGTGTTGATGGAGGTTTTTTTTTTATTTATATGCGGTAGGAATTAAAAGGATTTGAGACAATGCTTTCAGATCAAAATGTTAATCTCCAATGACATCATTTGAAAATATTTCAAAGAAAATGCCTTACATTAGAAATACGTGTTAAGTGAGAAGTCATATTTTTGCTATATGTACTGTACTTAATATAATATCCAAACTTTATCCTGCATTAGAAACACACATAATGGTTATTTTATTCTACAGTATATAGTTTATAACGTTCATTTCTATTTGTGTCAATATTGTTGAATTCAGGTGGCTGTATTTAATAACCTCGAGTTTCCACGTTTTAATCAATACGGTAATAAAAAAAAAAACTTTCGATATAATGCGACAAATATACAAATGGTGTCGGAAAAACAAATATTGTTGTTAAGTTAATCAACAATTTTTACAATCTATTAGCAAAACTTTAATATATAAAATTTAATTAAAATCATTATAAAATATTCATTTAAAAATGTTAATACCATAGAACATAATTACTCGTTAGCTTCTTTTGTTTTCGTTACGTTTTTTTTTTTATCGATCGATTGTTTTATTGTGTATTATTGTTGTGATATCTTAATAGAATTAGCATATTTAAACTTTTTTCGATTTAAATACTGTACAAATATGTACCATACCGGTTATCCATGCAACAGATAAAAGCCGTAAAATAAGTTATAGCACAAGTGCAATAATTTTAAAATCGGATTAAATATTGGTAAATAATTTCATTTAAACTATCTTAAAATAATTATTTTAATTTATTAAATTCTGCCACCATTTATCCACGAAAAAAATTTTTTTTAACCACCCCGAATAATCTGAAATTTACAGTAATTTTTAATATTTACGAGTAACTTAAATTAAAAATTAATGATAAGACGAAGGCTTCTAGCTGGCTTTCAATTTTTAATTATTAAGACTTCAACTTCGTAATTATGAATGTTTTCATTAAAAGCATGACAATTCGCAGTTTTCCATTGCAATTATCGTTTCAACGGTCAAGTCTAGACGGTGTACGTCAAAATGTTCATAGTTAAAAATAATGCATTGTGTGGAATTTATTTCCCAAGCAAAACTTGCGTGCATTTTCTAGGGTAGTACCAGGAAGCAACCAAAGTATTGGAAGTAAAATCAACCGTATTAAAACCAATATGGAGCATGAAAATGCTGATCTACCGGTACATGTACATACTGTACATTGTGTATATACAGTACATGTACACAATGCGACAAGTTACAAAAATCGATTTGATCATTTCAAATTGCTGTATAATACTATTTTAATCGCACTACCATCAAGCACTTAGTAACCTAGAGTCTTTTTTTATATAAAAAACTAATATTTACTTTTTTTTTTCACAAGATCTTCGATAAGATTTTAAAATCAATTTCTCCCCGAATTCGATTCCAAAAATATTAATCGGAAAATTTTGTGAGCGTTATCAACTGATGGAAATAAATTGCGTTACCTTGATCGTGACAACCGAGGGTTAAAGTACTGTACAAAGTTCCAAAAATATTAATTTTATAATACGTTTGTTATGAGCTGTGATTTTTAAAAAAATTAGTATTTTGTTCCCCTTATTTTCCTAAAAATGTCTACGAAATTCAATTCAATCAAAGTCAAGCAATAGATTTCTATGGAAACCAAAAATTGATTTTTCATATAATTAAAAACTCATCTAAACTGTTTAGATGAGCTAGCTAATCCTGTTACAGGAACTGGCTATGCATAAAACTTAATAATTCTGCTATAATAATTCATTTTTAAAAAATAGATTTTCTTAAATTAAGAGACATTTCTTAAATTAGCAACTTTTATTTATTTAAGGAACTACAGTATTTAAAAAGTTGCACTTTGACGTGTTCAGTTGTGTCATTTTTTTATTTCGATAAACTTCTCTTTCAAGTGTATCGAAAAAGTAAAAAAAAAAAAACAGCTGTAAATATAATTGATTTTTTTCTTTGAACTTTTCTCGAAAATTTGTAAATACAGTAGTCTACCAAATTATAAGTTTATAATAGCGTCTTAGTTATTAAAAATCCAAGGACTACTTGTAATTGAAAATAAAATCAAACTCAATTAAAAGTACAGTACCGGTACAGTAGAATCTAACGCACAAACTTCCTTCCATCAATAAATTATAAATTTTCATCGCTCTATATTAAATGTCGTACATAATGCATGAAGGCAACAAATCAACACGCAAACTAAAATAGGATTCGTGCTTTCGATATCTCATTTATCCTCGTGACAAAAAAAAAAAAAAAAATCTGACGTCACTCAATGTTAATTAACATCAATTTTAAATTACATTTCGCAACTCAAACGTTCGTTTCAATTACGAATTGACTGAATAAATTGTCAACCGGAACGGAGTGACAGAAATTCGGAAATAGTAATCCAGATGAGTAAAAGTACAGTTGCTTCACTATCGATCAAAAAAGAATATTATTATGCAAATGCTAGTTATACATTCAAAAAAAAAAAGCTCATTACTGAGTATGTTTGCGTATTAAAATAAACATCTTCTCGCTCGCAATTTCCCCAAAGGCTCATAACTACTTTCGGCCTTGTCGAAACCTCATTTTAAACAGTTACCGGTACTCCAAAATAAGAACAAAAGTAATGATAAAACTATCGACTAAAACGAGTAAAAAATCCGCATCTGTGAATTCACGTCGACCGTCACCGTGCATCGAGTGACGTGCATCAGCTGATGTTATGTACACGTACGGTACATGAAGGTCATCAACAACGGGAGAAAAACACCACTTTCAAGGGGAAAAGATCATGAAAGACGCGCCTTGAATTTAAGCAAATCATCTTCTGTTAACACATGCACGCCTATTAAAAAATAAAACGCTGTAATAGACTAATTCATTACCCATTTAAATCGACGCTATCTTTAAAAAAATCAATCAAGCAGTTACCTCCAAATCCAAAACGCTATAGCCTATTTGCCAGTAAATTATTCTAACCTCTATTATTATTAACCGGGTTTCTTATCGTTAATACAAAAATAATATTTCGACCATTTTAATGACAAAGTCAAAGAATATAGCGCGACACCGGTCCGTATACAATTCACAATTCGATACGAGTACATGAGATACACGTAGCCAGGTACTCATAAAATAAAATTGGAAAAGCCAGATTGCCGCTATCGGATTCTCCATTTTAAATAAATATTTCACCAAAAACTACGATTTGATGCCTGACGAAGTTCTCCATAAATAAACAAATAGGTTAACCAACAAATACTCTAAATTATTTTAGTTTATTGGTCGGCAAATAATGAGACTAATTTTATAAGTTTTAAGTTTAGCTAATTTTGCTTATATCCATCCTTTGCAATACTGTATGTAAAAACCTACAGTATAATATTATTATTATGACAGTTTTAAATACTGTTCACTCAATCGTGCATGTCGTGCAGTATAATTTTCTACTTCTTACATGCCCGGCCTAAGCTTTTTTCAATTCTTTTTATTGGTTCCTTGCAAAATGAGCCATTGTTAAAAAATCAAAGTCCACGAAATATGACGCCCGGATGCAAAAAAATAATTTTTGAAGCTCGTTTTTCCTAAACTTTACAATGAGCTTTTGACACATTGTGCAATTTTGATTAACTTTTCGAGCCATTTTCTGGAAGAAATATTACAAAGGAAAAAACATTAAAACGAAATATTTTAAGTCCCTGAAAAATGTGGACTGCTGGCAACAAAATATTTAACGTTTTAGCACCGACAACCGTTTTAGCTACTGCGGGAAAAACATAATTGCTTTCATAAATAATTATCAAAATAATTAATCTATAAAAAAAAGGTTTTGTTAAAAAAAAATAGTAATATTTATTACGCGATGGTTGAAATGGTATTTCAACCATTTATTATTTATAAAAGTTTTCATCAAATTTTTATTGGCTTCCACATCCAACAATTAAGTTCTTTTAAATAAGGCAAAGACAACTAAATTACTAATATTCGAAGCCAATTGAAAAACCTGACGTAACAATACGATCTACTTCATTTAACTTTAATTTTTGCCTTTTTCTCCGTCATCCATCTCGAATCTAGTTTGGCTCAAATCTTTTAAAAATTGAAATTTACCCGGGATTACACTCACAAACTACTGTAATTCCAAAATATTATCAAATTGTATAATAATCGCATTTT
>JAQGAY010002420.1:0-10525 GCA_034698085.1 Polydesmus angustus
AAAAACGCGTTGACCGAAACCGTGAAAACTTTACAACTTCCGCCACCGAAACCGGTACCTACCAGTCGACTTCCGCCGAGTAAGGAAACCGGAAGTATGGAACCGGAACGCTGTCAAAGCGTCATGATCTTAGAGAACGAATCGCGCCTCGCTAATAATACTAGTTCTAATAGTATGAGTACTAATAGTATTAGTGCTAATAATACGCCGCGGACGAGTGTGCGCCCCGCCCCGACGCTCATGAACCACCTGCTGACCGCGCCCCCCTACCGGGCCTCCAGCGTCATCGTGCCCCGACGCCCCTCTCCACCGACCGCCAGCCCCACTTCCGCTCAGCCGCCATTACGACTTCCGCCGCCCATCCTGCGCACGCACTGGAAGCTCAATAACAATGGCGGCGGTGGTGGAGTGCGTCACGCGTTCAGCCCCTACGGCGGTGGCAGCGGGCCCGGAGCGCCCCCGAGCGGCTCGGAGCTGAAGATCCAGCAGGTGGTGTCGCTGGCCACCAAGCACGTGATGGAGGACCCGGAGACCACGTGCCGCTGCGCCATGTGCGCCGAGGTGAAGGGCGGCGACCTGTACCGGAAGTGCGAGCAGCTGGGGCCCAACGGCAGCATCGGCTACAAGTGCGCCATCTGCGGCGAGTACTTCGACGGCAAGAGCCAGCTGCTGCGTCACTGCCGCCGCACCAAGCACAGCTACATCTGCGCGCTGTGCGGCTCCGGCTTCCTCGTGCACGCGCTCTACAAGATGCACGCGAAGGTGCACGAGGCGAAGCAGTTGGCGGCTAAGATGGCGGTGAGCACGAGCGGCGGCGGCATGCTGAGCAACGGCGGGGGCCCGGTCTCGCAGCCGCAGCACAGGACGAACGACGACGAGGTGATGGTGGTCGGTGAACGGATCCTCATTAAGAGCTTAGCGCAGCGAACGAAGATGATGAACGGCTCAGCGAATCCGGCTCAGCTGAATCGCATCCTGCACAACTCCGAGATCACGCTCACGCCCATCGCGGCCGCCGGAAGCAACGCCGGGGGCAAAGTGCACGTGAGCAGCAGTGGTGGTGGTAGCGGCGGAAGTAGCAACGTCATTAGTTCGAGTGGAACCGGAAGTGGTAGTCTGCGCAGGATTCTCCCGGCTCCCAGTAAGTTTGATCTCATTATTTTTCCATATAACACGTCGTTAGTGCGTTAATTAGTGTTGTTGTTTTGTCGGCGCTGTGTAATTAACGTGTTCAACGTGTGACGCACTTGTTTTGAATGCGTTGGGAATGACGTCATTTGTTTACTTTCGCCGTTTTATGTGCGTGTTGTGTTTGTACGTGTGTGGGAGGAGAGAGAATAGTAATAATAATAATAATAAATTGAGGTAAAATGATCGAGCATATCGATTATTATTTATCGATATATCGATTGTTTTTATTTTGCGAAATTACGTTATTATTTTTTTTTTGGAGTAATTTTTTTTTTATTACATGTATTATATATTTTTTTATTACATTGGTATTTTTTTAGAGCAAAATTTTTTTTTTTATTATTTATTTTATTAATACATGTACAGTATTTATTTTATGTTGCTTAATTATTTTTTTTTTGGTTAGATTATTTATTTTGCTTAGATTATGATTAATTTTGCTTAGATTAATTTTTTTTTTAGTTAGATTATTATTTTTTTTAGCTTAGATTAATTTTTTTTTTGCTTAAATTTTTTTTTTTTTTTTGCTCAGATTATTTATTTTTGCTTAAATTATTTATTTTTGCTTACATTATTATTTTTTTTTTGCTTAGATTATTTTTTTTTTGCTTAGTTGATTTTTTTTTTTTTAGCTTAGATTATTTTATTTTTGCTCAGATTATTTATTTTTGCTTACAATATTTTTTTTGCATAAATTATTTATTTTTTTGCTTAGATTATTATTTTTTTGTTTGGATAATTTTTTTTTTTGCTTAGTTGATTATTTTTTTGTGCTTAGATTATTTTATTTTTGCTTAAATTATTTTTTTTCGCTCAGATTATTTTTTTTTGTTTAGATTATTTTTTTGCTTACATTATCATTATTATTATTTTTGCTTATTTGGTTTTTATTTCCATATTATTTAAATAAATTACATATTTATGAACTTTTTGAAAAAAAATTTTCATAAGTTTAAATTTTTTAAAAAAAAAATTTCAAGCACTTGAGTGTGAGTGAGCTCTCCATAGAAGCGAAAACTCACATTCTCTCATTTTAGAAACAATAATATTTTAAATCGACTTCCTTTCACTCGGCCCTGAGGATGAGTTCTTCCTCAAGTGCAGGCGTATTCATAGTGGAGGTCACTCGAGTAGAGGGTTGTCCTCAACTCAGGTGCCCAAAAAAATCTTGAGCGTTAACTTCGAAAAATAAGTTCTAAACAACTTGCGCATGCGCGATAACTTTCTTAAGTGCATTCCGGAGTGCAAACTATCTCGAGAGAACACTCAAGGGCGAATATACACTCCCGTGAGTGAACGTCTATAAAATTACTCAATTTTTTAACGCGAAAATTCGGAGAGAGCCCTCAAATTCCTATGAGTGAAAGTGCGCTCTCACACTCAAGTGTCCGTTTCTGAATTTTTTTTTTCTTCCCATTTTAAAATTTTTTTCCAATTAATTTTGTGTAACATTTTTTTTTATCGTTTTTTTTTTTCCTTCTAAAATTAATTTTGGGGTTGGTTGCAAGCATAGTGTAATGATCATTATTTTGACCTTTGGTTATGAGCTCATTAGCTCTGACGTTAATTAATGTTTCTGTTGTGTGGAGTGAGCGATGGAGTGAGTGTGAGTGAGCGAGGTGAGTGACCTCGTCGTGTGACGTTGACTTTGATCGAAACCAAAACAATCGACGTTTATTTTTCCCGCCATAAATAATAATAATAAATTTTCATAAATAATTTTTCAAACGTAGACTTATAAAAAATAATAACGTAAATGACTAACCTAATTCTCTCGTTTTCCGCCGTCGTTTCCCTTGGCCTTTGACCCCCGCCACAACTACATTAGTCGCCGCTGCTGCCCCTTGGCGCGGCTATTGATTTAACGCAGAGTAAACAATGCGCTGGCTGCACCGCCAAACACTCTCTCTGACGTCATGCGGAGCGCGACTTACCTTTCTCGGCAACAAAACTTCCCCATCCTTCCATCGCTGGTCGGTGACGTCATGCGGCGAAAAGGTTAACTTCTCCCCGGCATTCATTCGCCCGCGTGCTCCGTGCTGTAGCTGCCCCTTAGTAACGCTACGCGATTTATTGACAGCGCGCTGCCTGACGTTGCTTATGTGTTCGCCGGCGTAGCGTGCTGCTGAGAAAGCCTATAGCGTTATTAAGGAGCAGCGAGGTGTTGCGGCGAAGAATGTCTACGAAACACGTATGGGAATTGCAAGGGGCAAGTAAAAAAGTTCGGCGTTATTTCTCCCGTACTTTTCGAATACTACTCGTGTAATGACCTACAGAGAGAGGAAGCGGATGTGGCGGATCGATCATTGATTGCCCTGGTGACGTTCGATTCGCGCGTTCGTCGGCGTGAAAAGAAAAAGGCGGGAAAAAGTAAATAAGCGCAAAAAAAGAAAAATAAAGTTTAGTGACGTCAGACGGAATGGTGTTGAAACGACAGGTGTTGCGGCGGAGGCGACGGTGGCGGCCCTGGTGGTTGCTAGGGAAACCCCCGGCAGGGCCCCCTGGCGGTAAACATTTGCGGTGTGGGGAGAAACACGGGTAGTCACGCCGAAACACCTGTCGTTCTCGTTGTTGACACCAGGGGGAGTAGCACTCTCCGCGTTTTCTTTTCTAACGAGGGCATTGAGCGAGGAACATTTGAGTGCGGAGACACATGTTGGCGTTAATGGACGAGAAACACGCGGGAACATTTTCATTTTGTGGCAAAAATAACAAACGGCATTTTTTCATGTGTCACTTTTGCTGGAAACACACGGAAACATTTATTATTATTATTACGGTATTTTTTTTTTTTTTGGTTTTTGAAGCGCATATTTAGAGGTTGAAACATATGGAAACATACTGCAACATTCTAATTTTATTGTAGAAACTGGTTTTAAAGGCCTTATTTAGTCTGAAACATACGGAAACATTTATATTTTGTCGTACAATTTGCATTAAGCGTCTTATTGAAGCGCGAAACATGCGGGAACATTTTCGTTTTGTGGAAAAAATAACAGACGGCATTTTTTAACGTGCAGTTGTTGTTGGAAACACATGGAAACATTTTTTTTTTTGCTAGTGAAGCACATATTTAGAGGTTGAAACATAGTGCAACATTTTAAATTGATCGTAAAAGCTGGTTTAAGTGCCTTATTTATGTCTGAAACATACGGAAACATTTATATCTTGTCGTACAATTTGCATCGAACGTCTTATTGATGAGTGTAACATGAGGAACATTATATTTTGACAACGTTTCGGGAACATTTTTAATTTTTGAGTGATAAAATGAACGTTTTGTGCATCACTGTTGCCTGAAATATGAGGAAACATTTGTTATTTTGTCATAAAATTTTGAATAAAGTGCCTTATTGATGCTGGAAACTTTATGAAACATTTTATTTCGAGTATGAAACACATTGTTAGCATCCGCAACATACGGATACATTTTGTTTGTGTGCTAAATTGAACCGTTTTGATACTCGAAACATAAGGGAAACATTTGTATTTTTTTTAACACGCCATCATTTCATTAAGTGCCTCATCAATAATTTTGATAAACTAAAATGTTTCCGAATGTTTCCTGTGCGTCGTAATATTTTTAATGTTCAAAATGTTTCCCGTATGTTTCGCGCTTTAATGTGCCAGTTTTAAACCCAAAAATGTTTCATGAATTGAATTTTTTTTAACAGTAAAAACGAAAATGTTTCTGTATGTTTCCATCATTCGTTGGCATTAAAATTTAATGAGCCAAGACAAAATGTTTCATCGTGTTCCCGTGAATTTTTAAGATGGATACCCTTTTAAATTGTAAAAAACAAAATGTTTCACCATGTTTCCAACGTAAATGTTGCGTGGAACCAGCTTCCTAAGCGCCGAAATTTAATGTTTCGCCATGTTTCAGCGTGTTTCTGTAAAATTTCAAGATTAGTGGTGCGTTTAATACGCTTTTGAATGATAAAAACAAAATGTTCGCTATGTTTCCGCGTATTTTAAGTTTTCACAGTGTGTTTCACAATTTTCATAATTGCCGCTAAAATGAAATGTTTCAACCGTTGAAACAAGTGGCGACACACGCGGGAACATTTTCATTTAAACCGCAGTTCTTTGCCCTCCACTAAAAAAATGGAAGGACGAGAAAATGTTTGACAGGAAGTTGTTTACTAGGTTAAGGAAACCCTTAACGCTCCTCACCGGAAGTAGCGAGTGCGTCGTTATTTCTCCCGAAACATTTTTCTCACCGATTTTTATTTTTAAAATTATTAATGAAAATGTTCGTTGTTTTTGTTTCCGCAGACACCGTAGCCCCGCCCTCTTACCCGCTGCAGATGATCACCACGCCCATCTCCACGGCCAACATGACGTCACTCAACGAGCTAAGGAAAGCCGTGACGTCACTGGCGGCCCACAACTACCAGCAGCAGATGATGGCGTCTGCCGGGACGCGACCCACGCTGCCCGGCAACATGTACCGCATGATCCCCATGCCCACCGGTGGGCCCCCGCGGCCGGCCCCCACCTGGCACCATCCCACGCCGCCCAACCTGCCTCGCCTGCCGCTGCCCAGCCACAACGGGGCCCCGCGCATGCCGCTGCCGGCCCACCAGCCGCGGCTGCCGCTGCCCAACAACAACAGCGCGCACCGCTCGCCTCTGCCGGTGCCCAACATCCTCCGCCAGCAGATGACCAACCTCGGGCCCGCCCTCTACAAGCACATCCTGCCGGCGCCGATCGACCCTCGCGTGCGGCTGGTGGGGCCGCCCAACGTCACTCTGGCCCCGCCGCTGACCAACGGCGTGGCTTCGAGGACTTCTCCCTCCGCCGCCGCTGGAGAAGGCATCCGGGCCCCGCCGTCCGTGGCCCCCGTGCGCTGCCACGTGTGCAACCTGCAGTTCCGCTCCATCGTCTCCTTCCAGCTGCACTTCGACCAGGTGCACAAGAAGGCCCGCGTCCCACCGCCGCAGCAGTACAAGTGCAAGCGCTGCTTCCGGGCCTACGCCAGCATCCCGCAGCTGCAGCGCCACGAGCCCGTGTGCGGCGAGAAGGTGCGCTGCCGGAAGTGCAACGTGCTGCTCTACCGCAACCAGGTCATCACGCACTTCGCCCTGGTCCACTCCGAGCCCGGAAGCGGCGCCGTCGACCCGCACGTGGCCCAGTCGTTGGCCAAGCAGAAGCAGCAGCTGGAGGCCGCCGTGTCCCCCGCGCCCTCCTCGGCCACGCCACCGGAGACGGAAATCATCGAGGTGAGGACCATCACGCGGAGTCCGCTGGTGGAGATCACGCCCTCCATCACCGTCACGCCCATCCTCACGCCGCCCGCGCCGGATGTGGGGGCCAAGACGCCGGATGCTACGCAAAATGAAGCTGGGGGTTGGTTAATTAATCATAATAATAATTGGCTCTTTTCTCGCTTTCCTCCCCAACCGCCGAAGAAAGTATAGGGTGTTCGTTGGACGACGATAGTTTTGAAACGTGAATAAATCAGCCAAATGTTAATGAAAATGAATTATTTTTCTTAAATTTCCATTAATTATCACCTCCCATTTAATATTAAAAAAGAATTTTTAGAATATGACCTCTACAACTGAGTCGGCACGCGTCACTTTGACGGCTAAAGCTTTTGCGGACTTCCAGCCTGCACCTGCCGACTGCATCTCGGCACGTGCCGGCATCTACCATAGGATTAATGGAATTTCCTCAAATTTCCTTAAGCTCAATAACACCGTGCCGACTCAGTTGTAGAGGTCATATTCAAAAAATTCTTTTTTAATATTAAATGGGAAGTGTTAATTAATGGAAATTTAAAAAAAATAATTCATTTTCATTAAAATTTGCCAGATTTATTCATGTTTTAAAACCAACGTCATCCAACGAACACCCTATAGAAAAGCGCCAATTCTCGTTATAACTTTTAATATAAAAATATTTTGTTAATTTTATTTGAATTTCAAATTGTTTAGATTTATCCGCACCGGAAGACTTAAGGCATAGACCGGAAGTGCTTAGAAATTCCTCTCCCCATGTTAACGTGGAAATTACTGAAGTTGCGGTGAAACTCATTTCAGCGCCTCAACCGGAAGTAGTCGACTTATCCGTCGATTCCATACTCAACCACAACAATTCCGCGCAACGACCGGAAGTGAATGGTAGCGTTGGTTCTGCTCATTTTGTGTTTTTATTTAATTTTTCCCGCCAAAAAAAAAATATTAAAATTTTTTTTTCTTTTAAATAGAAAATGGCATTGAACCGGAAGTGTCGAGTGAACGTAGCAGAAGCGTGGAACCGGTCAAGGACGTTGGAGCTGTAAGAGAACCGGAAGTGTACACCGAATTCGACGTGGAAGCGGAAATTCGTAAGGAAATGAACTTAGGACTGGAACTTTCTCCGTCCACTCGAGCCTCTCCTGAAGCGGAAGTGAGCCGAAATAATTCTCCCCGCCCGGAAGTTGTAAATATAGCCCCGGAAGTGATCCGAAACTTTTCTCCTAAACCGAACATGGTGGACGAAGTTGTAACGACGGAAGTGACGGTTACGGAGCTGGAGGATTCCGGAAGTAAAGTTTTCAGCCCGGAAGTTTCCGCCGCGGAATTCGGCGTGGGCACGCCGGAAGCGGACGTCGAGGATTCTGAACCGGAAGAAGTGATGGAAGTGGAAGTGGAGCGACTGAAAACGCCGGAAATCGATTTGGCCATGTCACCCAGCGTTTGCGAGGAAGCGGAGGAGCGCGCATGCGTGGTGTGCGACCGGACATTCCCCGACTCCGTGTCCCTGGAGGAGCACCTGCGCACGCACACTCCGACGGAACCGGAAGCGCCGCCGCTGCACACCTGCCTCTACTGCCGCCAGACGTTCCTGGACAAGCGGCATCTGTCCCACCACTTGCGCGTGCACTTCACTTCCTGTTCGCCGCAGAAGACGACGTCATCGCCGCCCAAACGGACGCTGAAATCCCCGGTGAGCGCTTCTCCGGCCAAACGCCCGCGCGTAGACGCACCACAGCCGCCGCCGCCGCCGCCGACACCCTCCGCTTCAGCCGCGGCGCTCGAAGACAGCAGCAACTTAGCCGTGGCCATTTTGGACATGAACAAACTGGGAGCCTCGGTGGAGGTGTTCCGGCGGCTGGGCGTGGTGGGCTTCGTCTCCCTCAAAGAGCTCAAGTCCTTCCTGCAGAGTGACACTTCCACCGGAAGTCCTAATTTCATCAAAAAGTTCTAGAAACGAAAGATAAAAAAAAAAGTTCTACGTATATTGTAAATGTTTATGTAAATTATTTTTTTTTTTCTTCAGTTTTTTGAATGAGGACATATTATTAGGACCGAACGCCATTCGATTAACACGCGTGTTTTGCTTCTAATAATATGGCCACACCGCCGCCAAAAATTCTTGCTTTTTGTCTTAGAACGACTGGCAACACTGTCGGAGAGAAAATTTGACTATTAATACATGATTTATATTAACTAAATTTTTCAGTTCAAATTTTAGTGAGGTCTAAGCTAAAGTTTTTAGTGTATGTGTTTTGTATTTTTAAGAATTAAGAGAAAGGAAAAAGTTGGAAAAATACTTTTTAAAGTTTTATTGAACTTGCCAATTGGAGATGAAGTGGAATTTAGAACTAGAAAGTGAACATTTCCAAGGTTTTGGAACTTGGAACTAGAAAGTGAACATTTCTAAGGTTTTGGAATTTCTTGGATTTTTCTGTAGATAAATTGTGTAGAGTAGATAAAAAGTTTCCAAAATTTTAAAATTTAAGAATAGAAACTTAGCAATGGTTTATAGAATGCGACTTAAGTGACACTTAAGTTCAACACTTAGTTTGAATTATACAAAAAGTACTTTTTGAATTTCTCTGACAAATGGAATAACTTTTTTAAGTGGTCATTCTCATATAAATTTCTAGCTTTTTAGTAGTTGACTTAAGTTAGATTCAAGATATACAAAAAAAAAAAAAGCTTTATCACTATTAGTCACCACTTTTGGTTTAAATATAGCGTTTAGTGCAGTGTTAGGTTCAGTGTGTGTTTTTATTGCAGTTTAAAGATGAATTTTGAGTGACATTTTGTGAATATTGCATTTTAGATAAAGAAATGCTTCATTTATCAGTTTATTTGTTATATAGAATTCAAAGCAAGTGCTAAGTGCTCACTTTTTGAGTGTAAACATGTGCAAAATTTGTTATTTTAGTGAAGGAAATTAGTACAATTTTAACTGGAATCCATAGAACATATTAAGCTGGACTTAAGAGAATTTGAGATTTAAGTAGGGAACAAATTCCATCAAAAGTTTAAAAATTTAAAGTGTGTACAAAGTGTAAAAAAAAAAGTTTAGTGTGCAATGTGTAAAATTTTTAAGTGAACTTTTGTGGAGCAGAAAGTTAGGTATGGAATATTTTTAGGTATAAGGTCTATGAATGCCATTAAATTTCAATGTTTCATAGATGCATTTTTAAAGTTTATGATCAAGCTAAACTAATAATGAGTTTAGTGTTGTCTTAAGTGACTTGTAGATAATGGAAACCAAAGTTCTATATATATTTATTGTTATTCACTTGTTTGTTAAGTGGAACTTTTAACTTTTCTTTTATACCTTTGTATTGTTTTTAACGGAAAATTCTGCTTACTAATTTTTAAGTAAGCTTTGCTTTAAGTCTACTAAACATTTATTTTAAGTTCATCCCATTAGTATTTAGCCTTCAATGGATCTGCATAATCTGTAACGTGTACATTTTTGTTTTGTGTTTATAGTTTTCTTTTTAGTTAATTATCTTTTTGCATTTGCTTTTAATCTCAACGTGTAAATATATAAGTAAGTACTTGAGTTAAGTACTTTTTTTCCTGAAACTTTTTTTTTTTTCTTTTCATATTTCTAAAACGATTTTTTGTCATTTGTTTCATAAATTTCGTTATTTTTTTCACTAGTGAAAAATGAAAGAAGGTCTTAATATGGCACAGAAAATTTGTCTATAAGCAGTGTTGTTATATGAAATTGGAAAAAAAAAAAAATGAGAGACAGTGTTGCCAGGGTTTTATAGTTTTTTTTTATTTTTAATTAATTTTATTTAATTGAAAACTCTGCAGTGGTTTTGTTTCATTTTTTGTATTACCATGAATTGTTTTTTATATCAAAAAATAGTTAATTTATTTATTTCAGAAGCTTTTTTTTTTTCCTTATCTTTTATTAAATGATCAATAAAAAATGTTCCTATTACAATTATTAACATTTGTGTTTTTCATTTTATGCAGATTGTCTTCAACATCATTCAAAACAAAGATTTTACAAGTTTTTCTATTTTTTTAATTTCTATTTTCAATTATTTTAATTGAATTTTTTGATGAGAACTTTTTATATTCCAAAA
>JAQGAY010002421.1:0-10524 GCA_034698085.1 Polydesmus angustus
AAATAATTTAATTTCATTAAAATTTGACTTCTTTATTCGCTTTTTCTAAACGTCGTATATTTATGGACACACGTTATTAATAAAAAGACAAATAGAATACCATATGGTACATGTACTGGTAAATATTTAGAAAAAAAAGTATTTCAAAGTTTCGTTTCCCATTCAATGTGACTTTCAGTAATTTTGTGAAATAACAAAATTAATAATGGTTAAAAAATATTTATCGTAAAAGCTTTTAAATGACAAATATAATATGATGAATACTTGTAAAACTGATCTTAGTAAAAGTGTCATTCAATAAATTCAAATTACAAATTAAAACGGTGCACGCAACATTTTTCGAAAAAAAATGTTCATTAACCATCCATTTACATTTTATACCGCATTAATACGGGTTTATTATTCCATCTATTTTTCATGAAGAAAAAAGGCCCACGAGAAACTTGTTTATAAATTTACGAATAAAAATTAAGCATAATTAAATTCCAATTGGAACTTCCAAGAAGAGCTCATACATTAAATTTGCATGTCGACCAACTTAAAACAATAAAAATAAAACGCGTTCCTTATAGCTTTTGCACTTCGCCCATATAAAATCGGAAAAAACATTCACTATCTGCGCCGCTTAACTTGAAACCTAACCGATGTGAACGAGATGTCCATCATCCGCGCATCCGGCTTCTTCCACAGCATCTTCGTCGAACTATTTGCACCCACGCACCGCCATTTATCTCCCATTCTGTTTTTTTAGAAACTAAATCACAATCTAAACGTTTAAACCCATTCGATGTTGACCTTTCGCATTAGACCGCGTGTGGAAAAAGCTGATCAAATAAATTTTCATAACAAAATTCCTTCGAGGATAAACTGCGAGAGTAGCAACATCTATTAATAACATATCCGGTAATACCGACGGCGGCAAAAACAAGTGGCGAGAAACAACTCCATACGACATGGTAAGCCTATTTAGAATTTAGGTCAGTTTAAAATGTCTTTAATAAATGGTTACCTAACATTATAAAGTCTTTTTAAAAGAAGAGTTTTGAAGGTTTATTAAAGTTCAAATAAATAATGTAAGCCTACTTGTAGAAAATAAAATGAATGTCAATATTTAAAATTGCATTGCCAGTTACATTGCCTAACCAAATTTTTTACGAACAAAATTTATCTCCGTCACAACATCGTTAAACGATCATTCTCAATCAGCTATTCAACTCGCGCTTCTAGCCAAAAATAATAATAGAAAAGGAAAACAAATTAAAAATAAGTTTAAATAGACCTTGATTATAGTGATTAAGCGAGAATTCTAATCAGCCTTGAATATCCAATTATATTGCGAAATTCTCGTTTGAAGAAATTAATTGTCAATTTTTTAAATAAAATATACTTTTTTCCCCCTCCCCCATACAGCATTATTACTTTTATCGTTATTCATATATGCCCAAAGATATAGAAATGTGCAAAATCCAAAGTACATTTTAAAATGGAGATACTGTAATTAAGCGCATAAACAAAATAATGTTCATTTATATCGACCAGCAACTTACTCTCGCCAACCCACACCGTACCTGTTATAACTGAATAATGCAATCAAGATTATTATTACTCAAGAATATGACACCAGTTTCCAAACAAAATTCATTTATCACGGTTACGTCGCTTACTTAAAATTCTCCAAACCAAACGATAAGTGTCTTTGTAACGTAATTCGCTGTTTTCAAAAGCGAATGCTATTCCGGTAGAACCATTTCCCATTAAAACCAAACCCTATTAAATTAATAAGCTTAATTCTCAAAAGGTGAATTACACAGATCAACCGGTAAACATCATTATTTTCTTAAAACTTTGCTTGGCAAAATAAATAAATAAAATTTTAATTATTTTCCTCTTTTTAAATTACTTTCGATTTAATATTACATTCCGAATACATAAATTATTATTAGTATAAAAACAACTTACAAGGAAGTTTAATTAAAATGCACATAACGCGCGATGACGCTCCTTTTTAAATCAAGGTTTTAAAATTTTAATGTGCAAAAAAAATACTGGTATTAATATTAAAGAAACCGTACAAAACAAAAAAACAAAATTATTTATGAGCTTACTTCAAGTTTTTAATTGGTTTAATAATGCGCAAAAAAAATTTTTTTAAAAAAAATAATGATTTACAGAAGAAAACTTAAAAACCGCCTACACTCAAAGAATAAAATAAACATAAATTTCAATCAGTCATAAAAGCGCAAAATAATGGATTGGGGACTGATTTTACTTTCTTTACAATATTGATTAGCTTTACTAAAAATAATTTTCTTATAACATTCGAGTTGTCTTCTCCCAAATGAATAAAGTCATCGATCGATTGCGCCGGCAGTATGTCATCAACTTTTTATTTTAATGATTAAGCTACGACGTTGTAATAATTCCCTCCACTCCGTTTTTATTGAGTAATAAAATACCTAATTCAAAAATCTCACTCAGCGCACTTTTCAAACTTAATAATCGCTAGCCACTCGGTCGCGATTTAAACCCTGTCGAATATTATGCAGATGAAACCGCGCAATATGCGTGCTACCAAGATAAATAACATCGATGACGTCAGAGCGACGTTCCGTGTTTACGACGAGGCAGGGACATAAATTACTTTCCAAGAAAATCGCTTTGTACGAATTTCACGTCCAGACTTTTATGATTTAACATCGGTATAACAAATGGTTCCAACTCAAGTCCGTCATTTCCTGTTCAGACATTATAATATTGAATGAGACACGGTTAAAAAAACATGCGTCTCAGACAAGCTATACACATCAAAAAATATATATACCGGTACATCTACATTAATATAAAAATTTTACTAAACAAATACCGGTAGTTGAATTCAGGCAATGTTGGAGGAAAAAATTAAATTTTTTTCCCCCTTAAAACATCGGTAAAAAGTTAGGTGTGGATGACGCATTGCGTTATTTTCATCCTATTCTACCGTTTCCAACTGGTTGAGAGCGAATAAAATATGGACATGTCAAGTGAATATCGTTTCGAACCATCTGTTGATTCCATCCACGCAACTTTCAGCATTTCCATGGAGATAATTTATCTTCAAAATGCGCCCGTATTAAAACTAAACGCAATCTCTAGTTTCTGGTCGCATCGGATTACAGGGATTTGCAATTATTACCCAGAAAAAGAAAAACAGCAACAAAAAAAAAAAAAACTTATACTGAAAACCCATTACGGTATTTAACTGCATGTTGTCAATTAAAATTATATAAACTTTACTATTATATTTACGAGTACATTATATGCAATTTTTTATATTGCATTTATTACCCAGAAAAAGAAAAACAGCAACAAAAAAAAAAACTTATACTGAAAACCCATTACTTAACTACATGTTGTCAATTAAAACTATATAAACTTTACTAATATAATTATATGCATACTGTAATCTGTATATATGCATACTGTAATCTGTATATATGCAGATGAGTGCAGTTTTTTCTTATTTGAATATCCACATTCACTTTAGTATAATTCAAACTAATATCACTAGATATTATTTCATGCATTAGTACTTCTTTTTGCGTGCCATCTTTAACGTTGATGCTCCATAGCGATTTATTACTATGCTGTATTTCTCTTAACAAAGTTACCATCAGCTGAACTAAAAGTAAAAGTACAGTATTCGAGCTCTTACCTCAACTGTTTGGGCCTGAAATTACGTTTATTCGGGCTTTCGGATACCATTCAAGTAGTTTAAATTGTACCCTAAAGCGCGAATAAACATCATATCGGGCACAAAGCAGTTAAGGATGGAAAAAACTTTAAGTTTAGTTAAACATAAATAATTTACTTAATACAGTGGCAATTTACTAGATTTATTTCCTTTTATTTGCTTCCGAATTTATGCTACCTTTGTTTTCTTTGTTTTTTTATTATTTAATTCGTAATTAAGAAAGTTTCATAATAATACCTTCTTTTGTGCTAAAATTGTTTGATAACATGCCAATTATTTTAAAAAAAAGTTTATCCGAAGTTTAATTTGGGAACGTTTTATTATAATTATTAACAAAAATGTTTTCTTAAGAATGACTTCAATAATAATTGAATGCGCTAGAAAATTAATAAAGTTATTAGATTTAATGCAAAAGCACTATCTGTAAGTTTGGGACAACGGGTAGGTACTAATTTCAAAAAAAACAAACTTGAAATCATCGTGTGAAATATTGTTCTAACTTGATTTGAGTGTCTTATTTGCCTATATTGGCGCCAATAAATAATAATAATAATAAAAAAAAACAATAGCATGAACAACATTAATAAGACGTACTTTCCCTCTCACTCTCTCAATAACATTCAATCTGTAATTTTCCATATTTTCCCCTAGCTTATCGTCTATTTTTCGACCATCAATGACGTAATTTTTATTTCTAAAATGTCCTCATAATAATTCTAATCCCAAATCCATACGCTGTTTCACCGCCGCGCGACTGGCAGAAATGGAATCGCCTGAAATCGATCAGTAAATTTCGAGCTACCCATCTTTCTCTCGAATCCGCGTGTGTGTGCGTGCGTGGTAGAAAAAGGAAAAGTGACGTGTACATGTGCGTGGTAGTAGTGGCGTCGTTGCTTTCGGTGTATGCGTGGTTTGCCATAGCCACAAAGGCAGCAATCTCGCCAACATCGTGCACTTTCTCTATTGACGAACGGAAAGAAGAAAAAAAAGTGAAAGTCAGCGCCAACGCGAGAGAATCATCGAGTGGCCCAAACTCGTGCGTGGGTGAGTCATCAAAAAGAATTGCAACGCCACACGACAGCAACTTGATCGTCGCAAAATAGAAAAGCACCTAAAACAAATATTGAAATTAAAAGAAGAAAGAAGGAAAGAAAAAAAAAGCTATAGGATTTTCGGAACCCCCCTCATCGCCTACGACGAAAACGGTGACAAGTTAATCTGAAAATGATCAGGCGCATGAAAACAATCGGAATGCTACTGCACCAATTCCATCGCAACTAAGTTCAAAACCTAATTTTATTTTAATTCGACCTTATTTTCCTTTATTTTCATCGCCTTTCGGACAATAACATCTAACTTTTTTCCCCCACCTTCACTTGGATAAAACTTAAACCAAAAAAAAAATTAAATAATCTATTAAAAAATAAAAGTAGACTTTGTTTTCAAAGCCAAGTCCTGCAGTCCAATATGGTAATTCTGAAAGGACGGGATAACGACTATTCAAGTAGTAAGTTAAAAACAATTCATTTTCCCCTTTCTGTTTATATAATTTCACAATTTTGTCACAAAAATTGTCTTTCCCAGCTTTCACTTAATTAAAAAAAGAAAAAAAAAAATCAATACGGCGATGATGGATGATTCGCGTAAGTAGTACTGATGATTGATCGTTAATTTTCACGTGTTCGCAGCTGCAGATCAATTACGTTGCATCCTGAGGTTACCAATTAGTTATTGTAATTAGTTAAATGATTTTTAAGCTTGTCGTCACTTTTCTAATTACGTAATATTATTGATACACAGTATATCAAATTAAAAAAAAAAATTAATAATAATTAAAAAAAAAATAAAAATCATTACTGGGTAAGACAAAAATTTATTGTAAACAATGCTTGGATAGCTTGAAAAATATTTAAAAGCCCGTAAAAAATAACAGTTACCGGTACCATAATTTACATGTTTCATAGTATTTTTTTTTTTTTTTTGACTACAGTATGCGTTAAAACATGGTAAAGTAAGCAACAAAATTTAATACTCAAATAAAAAATAAATACAATTTATATTTAAAAAAAATTCACTAAATTTTTCGACTAAAGTCTTCGGTTAATTGATAAATGATACTTAATTTTTAAAAAAAATATCTTTCTCATTACAGTACAACATTCACGTCAAATTGACTTTCAGAAAGTTTAATTCTAAAATATTAAATGTAAAAAACCCAAACAATTAATTGCATTGTTGTGTGAGATATAAAAAAAAGTTTCAAATTCAATAAAATTGTCAAGTTACTTTGTAATTAATATACGAAAACCCAATAGAAATGCGTAGACACTATTTGATTAATGATGAGAGGAAGAATTATTATCGCGAGCGATTGAAAAGTACTCTCCGATTACTTTTGCTAAGCTAGGTCAACGTTATTTAATAATTATATTCCCAAAAGAAACAGTTAAACAACGGCAGAGGCGAGTAACGGCCTGTCTCGTTATTCTTAGCTCGCATTATTCTCCGCTGAAAATAAGTATCTAATCGACAGAGACAAATCGATTCGGGTGAATTCCACCCATATCGATTCAAAATGGCGCTGACGTCATTTGAAAATCGATAGGCCTACATTAACGACCAATAATGGTAATAATAAGGCGCATTGGAGGCGGTACTCCAGGCTTCATTCACAGAATCATTATTACAACTTGTTCTGCGATACATCAAAAATCGTTCCTGGGAGTACGAACGAATCAATTGAAATCATTTTTCTTCTTTTCTTTTCTACGCACAAATTCAATCTAACATAGGTTTTTTTTTGTTTTTCTCAACGACGAAATATCGGCTTATATAATTTATATCGAACACTTTCGTGCAATGGGAAAAAAAAAGTTCGAACGAATTATTCATTTAACGTTTAGGTAACGCCTTTCCGGAATTTTTGACATAACACGTAATAGGTTAATAAAGCGCATTTATTTTGCGCAGTAAATAAAATTTACAAAGAGAAACGAAGGCGTAACACGTTTCTTTTTCAACCTTCAAAACAAAAGTTCGAAACAATATTATGATTAACGCACCCGCCGCCAATGATAGGCTATAGATATTCTAATAAACGCGTTAAGAACCAAACTTCGATCGAAATTTGATTTACCTGGCGTGGCATAAAAGTAATGCATCGGTTTTAACAAAACTTTGAATGCATTACAAAAGTTCAAATTAATGACTGCACCTTCAAAAGATTTTCAATTGAGGCAACAATACTAACCCTTGAAAAAAAAAATTACGTAAATCACCATAGACAGCATATCTAAACGCAAAACCAAACAATGTAAAATCTAGTTTAAGATCGGTATAATAATATCGCAATTCTTAATTGGACTTTATTTATTTAGAAGCACTTCAGAACTCCCAATATGTTTTCGCATCATTTCAATAACTTACAAAGAGCTACGTGCAAAATTGTTCTATTAACTAGTTTATAATTGGCGCAAGAAATTACCAATCATGCATTTTTAATAAAGCACTACATAAATTATTTACGTCGGAATTGCTTTCTTGACGTGGAACTGATGCGCATTTTCAAGACGAGACATATAATAATACGCACGAATAGTGTGTTGCTAAACATAATAATATTTTACTTGATTTCAACCCTGCGAACAAATTAAGCTCATTAGAAGAAAGAAAAACAATAGCTTCAGTCTCCAGTTTTCTTCGTCTCAAAACCTTAAAAATGATTAAATAAACAAAAAGTAAAAGAGCAATGAAATTGATACTTTACCAATTCATTTTGTCATTCTCTCTGCCGCCAGCACCAGCGAATTATTTAATTGTGTAATTTAATGCTTTATATAAACTAAGGATTATAATTTGTTTTCCAAGTATATACTCCGATTAGATTAAGTAAACTGCTGCAAACAAGAAATAAAAAAATAATAATAATAATAAATTTAATAATCCGTTCCTTCAAAATCTGTGTTACAAGTAAATTTGTCTACTAAGTCTAAATAACTTTTGGGTCTAAGCAAACTGTTAAACAAATCGATTTTAACTTTTGTGCAGTACAAACATTTCATGTTAATTTAATTCGCTGCTTCTACTTCGCGCGCACCGGCTCAGTCTTTTCAGAAGAAGATACCTACTTCATTACACGATCGAAAAAAGTAACTGCCGGCTATTGAGCAGAAAAAATCCGGTCAAGAAATGCAACATAGATAAATTCGTCTCCGAATAAAATAAACAATCCAAACAAATTCAAAACCATTATATTCACAATTATCCAATTTGCGAAACGAAAAAACAAATGAAAATAAAGTAATTATAGCTAATTAACTCTACCGCCATCTAACAAAACCGAGTAAACAATGGCCACCCTATTCAAAGAAAATAAAGAAATAATAAAAGACTACGGTAGGTTCGAGTAATTTCGCAGCTTTTGCGTGTGGACATAATTACAGGCCTCAATTACAAAAGGCGATTATAGCAAAACGATTGGGGCAGGAAAAGTGGACATAAATTAACCAAGACTGAACCCCGAGAATTAATTAAAGTCATCACGCCGCTTCCTGTCATCTTAACACGGCATTTTGGCTTTCAAAATCTAAATAGAATTAGCGGTGGACGAAGTGTACGCTCGGACAGAGTGAGTGCGAAAGTAGCCATTGCTATTCTACGTCTATAATATATTAGTCAATCCAAATGCTTGTTCAAAGCCTCGGAGGGTTTGGACGTGAATTACTGACTGGTACAGCTTATCTCTTTGGAATGATAAGTGGAGCCGAGAATGAGAAACAAGAGAGCTAGGTATTAAAGGGCTAAAGCAGATTCATTAATTACGTCAACGTGATAAAATAAATTGAGCTGTTTAATTGTCACCCGTCACATGCGGTAGAGTGGACAACCTCACCAAGTTCAAAAGCCAACTCCATCAATTTTATTACCGCACTATGAGCGTCCACGAGCAATGAACGTAATTTATTTGAATTTTTTTTTTTTTTTCGAAGTTGAATAACTATAGCAAGCAATTCTGAATCGAAAATAGAAAATATAATACGGGCCAAAAAAATGCAAAAAAAAAAAAGTGAGCTATTTAGTTTTTAAATAAAAGAGTTATTAATTTGTACATCCTTCAAACCTAATTGAAAGCAAACAACGTCCCACATAATAATTAATTAATTTAATTTTTAATACTCGCAAAATCAATAGCTACCAAAATACCAGCATTAAACGTTAAATGATAATATCCAAAAATCGATAAACGAGACGATTATTTTTAGACAATTAAGTTTGCTTACGTCAATAATTAAACGCGGCTTGTTAACTATTTTTTGAAAATGCTTCGCCGTAATTAATTATTGGACAACTGCGCAGATAAATACCACGCATTCACGTCATTCTTAATCATTTTTTAAACATCACTTTATTTAATTTATTAATATCCTTTCGACACTAAAAAAACTTGATAGTCATTAAACTGGTAGCAATAAATGGCAAACGTAATGACAGTTATAAAATATATAAATAGCCATACGATGGCTAAATATTATTAATGGCCACGACAGCTTGAAAATTGGTACGTTAGAGTAGGGATATTATTATGTATATTTTCGAAAGGGAATAAAACTTTTTGAACATGCTCAGTCTTTTCGCTTTCACCGACCTAAGTTGAACCGTTAATTAAAATCAATAGAAAGTTAACCTTGCTTAGCAGAAAACTCGAGTTCCATATTACACTACATTGTTTTAACAACTGTTCATTAAAGCTGTTTTGTTTGCTCAGTAGGTGGTCAATAAATTGTTGTTGACTCCGCCAAACTCTTCGAAGGATGTCACGCGCAGTTTACGTAAATTCCAAACTGTACTTCGCGTGCTCTAAACTAATGAAAATCACGCTAAAACGCCATTTTATATTCACGCTATTTTATAAACAAAATTTAAAAAATGCAACCCCAAAACTATCCTACTTAATAGTCTTAAATTCACGCTTACGAAAAAAATACCTGCAATATCAAGCAAAATTTGAAAAAAATAATATAGACAACTGTATAGCCTATCGCTATTTAATAAATAAGTGGCAATGCTGATTGCTTCCGGAATTGTTTTATTGCATGTATTTTTCTCTATCGTAACTAACTTAATGATTGTTGGATGAATGTTTAACATATTCATTTACAAAAACACCTCTACAGTTGTAAATTTATGTGCAATCACGTACTTTCTACGGCGCAAACGAATGTATTCTGTATTACAAAATAATTACAGAGTATATTTCACTAGTTAATTAGAAATTTGTGAAATTATTACTTTCAAACATGAGATGAATCATTCTTTTGTTACATTTTTATTTAAAAGCCTAACTACGGATTATATGTATTTAATAACCGACGGACACATAGCTTCGTGGTTTTATGGTGAAAATTATCAATACTTCGCCAATTTAGGTTTTCATAGCCTACCAACATGAACGAATATCGATTGACGATATATTCGACCGTATGTTTAATCCAAAATGTGAAAAACAAAACGTCAACAATAGCAAAGGCCTACTGCATTTACGAATTTAGAGAATGTTTCAACATTCCTTGAATCAAAAATCAAAATAACAAACATTTGTTATTTTTCATTATGACAAAAAAAACACACGCCAAAATGATAATAATTTTTGCTAAAAATTTCAATTGCTAGCAATTTTGTGTGAATATGCCAAATATTAAATTGCGATTACAAATTTTAAAATTTAAATTACTGTATCTAATTCGGTATTTAAGTATTAGGTTAATCAAAATATCAATACCGGGTAGTTCTTTAAT
>JAQGAY010002422.1:0-10523 GCA_034698085.1 Polydesmus angustus
TATTCTTTGAATCTGCTTGAATTGTTTTTACTGAGAATTGTTGTATATATTTGCCCATTTTTGGGTGTTAAATAAATATTATTATTATTATTAGATTATTCAGGACTGGAAATCTATGGATATTTTGGTTAATGGATTGAATGGCACGAAACTAAGCTTAACGAAACGCCTAAAATCTATTTTTTTATACAATAAAAACACAACTATAAACCAAGAAAAATAACTGTTTGTTAAATTAGTCATGTTTTCTTAATATTTGACCGATACGTAATGGGCAAGAACTTAAGTAGGCCTACCGGT
Organism: Polydesmus angustus; assembly: GCA_034698085.1. NCBI lineage: Eukaryota > Metazoa > Arthropoda > Diplopoda > Polydesmida > Polydesmidae > Polydesmus > Polydesmus angustus. Next base: position 301 of record JAQGAY010002422.1, read on the forward strand.
AATTTTTTGTTTTCGTTCATAAATAAAATTAGCAATGTACCGGTATTTCAATATACCGGTATAACGTTATATCACTGTTACATTCTATTACTAACATAATGGTTATTTTTGCTTGCTTACGTGCAGAATCCTTCGATGCATGCGCCACCGCAGCAATTTTTGTCAGCGAAGCAAGTTTCACCTGTTGTTCCGCATCTAAAGCCAAAATAAATTCAGTATGATCTCGTGACTCGATTTATAGTTGACTTACAAGCAATAGCCGTCAAGTTCACTGCACGTTCCTTGGCAGCAATCATCATTATTACTACAAGACATATATAAATATGCACAAGTTCTAAAGTCACAAAAAGAAATTATCATTTTGAATCTAAAACTATTCAACATTATATTGATTTTACCCGCATGTTCCGTTCTTACAAATACCTCCACAGCAGTCGTTGGTCACGTTGCATGCACCTCCAATTGCTGCGCATCTGAAATGGTAGTATTTAATTAATAATTTTAGAGCTTTTTGATTTGCCAAATTAAGTTTCTATTCTTCGGGGACAGAAGCAGATTTCTAATTAGGCCAGATGTGGCCACAGCCTCAGGGCGGCACAATCCTATAACGGCCAAGAGCGCAAAAATGGGTCAATTTTCTTTAAAAAGTGTTACGCTTCGCAATCTCAACGTTTCAAATTCTCTAAAGTTTTTGCTCCTTTTAGGGATGGCCAAAAACTTGGCATCAGCGGAGTCGTGCAAATAAATGGGTTTTCTGGAACGAGGTAGCCTGTAGGTTATAATATGCCCTCTCCTTCCTTCCCCCAGGACAAGGACAAAATTTTGGGGAAAAAATGAAGAAAGTTATTTTGAAAGCAAAATTATGCATGTAAATTAAGTGATTTTGTTAATTTGTAATAACTGTGCCAGCCTATAATAATTCTCAACTAAAATATAAACGCAACCAGTTGGTAAAACGCGCACTAGGTGGCGTTTCAAACTTACGGCGCGCATTTGCTGTTTATGCATTTTCCGTTGCAGCAGTCATTATCTATAGTGCAATTTCCTGTTGTACCAATGCATCTATTTAAGAAACAACGTAATTATGTTTCAATTATGAAATGAACGGGTCATAACAATAGAGACTTACTTGCACGTGGCAGACACTGAATCGCAAAAGCCTGTGCAACAGGTGTCGTTGTCGCTCACCGTGCAAGAATCAGAAATTTTGGCACAGCTAAAAGATAATTATTGTTTACATTAATTCTGTCTAAAACTTTTAATAAAGAAAGGTTATACTAGCAAACGTTTCCTATTGTAGTATTCAAGCATGCTCCAAAGCAGCACTCTTCATCCCCAAAGCAACTACTGTACTCACTCCTGCAACTGCAAATATATTTTCGAAGCTTATTTTAAATGCTCGGAAATTTAACTCCGCCAATTTCAGCGCACTTATGTTTGTATTGACCATAATGATTTCCTTTGTTTCCATTGTCAGTTTTTGGCGATAATCTAAAAGCAAAATAATTAATTAATTAACCAATGATTGTTTAGGAAGTTTATCGGTTTTATGGTCAAATCAGGACATAAAAAAGAAACATAAAGATTCGATCTTTAAGTATGCCCTTATGTATTTTTTACTATTTCTAATTCTATATACATGTACCTCATTTAGAGAGGTGCAGAAAATACCGAATCAATATAAAATATTAGTTGGCTTTAATTTTGGCTCATTCTGCAGGATACAAATTTTTTAGAGCTCAACTATTCTCCCACTCAATACATTGAAAATGCTTGTAGAAAAATTTGATAATTATTAGCTAATGCATTATAACAAATTTCAACATGAAAATTTGTAAAACACAGGGAGGTTTTTACGGCAGAAGGCTAATAATGGCAATTTTTGTTAGGAGAGTATTGACAATGTGTACAACGAAAAGAAATATTAAATATTCAGTTGTTTAGTACTCATTTGTTGCCTAAGCTCTTGGTATGGATCACTACCTCAAAAACCTTGTTCAAAAACAAATTTTATTATTAAAGTTTTAAAATTTTAGGCAGAATGTAAGTTAAAGCTGCTAAATAATAAAAAAAGGCATACAGTATAACAAAATAATTCAATGGAGTAAATTAAAAAAAAAAAATGTAACAATTAATTATTCATAAAGTAAAAAAATTAATAATGTACTAAAAACAGTAAAAATACGAATTCATTTGTTTTGAATAAGCTAATTATGAATACAGTACTTACTTGTCAAACTTTCTGTAATCCGACGAGACATCTGCTGCGTTAACAACTTGTTTCAATGCAAGAGAAAAATAAGACATATTAGTTAAAACATTTTTTTAGAAAAAAAGATATAGAATTATTTTTACCATTAGTATCGAAAATGTTGTCATCAACGGCAAAATACAAAACAAAAATCAAGCTTAAAACAATTTTCATCTTTATCAAAAATTAAAAGCGGCAACTATAAATTTTCAATTTCTGGTGTTTGCTAAATTTAATTTTTTGCGGTTTTTATAATAAAATTTTGTGCCAGTTAAATGCTCATAAAGCCATAATATTTGGATTTTTAAATTTGGAAACTCGAATTTTAATTACTTTTTTTCATTACCGTACTAAAGTTTTACCGACCCTAAATTTTGAATTCAACCACATGAAAGTAATAAATGCAGCATTTGTTTCAATTTAATTTCTGCAATATTAAAAAAATTCATTTTTGATTAAATATTGTTTTTAATGGTTGTACATTTTGTGTAGCAAAAAATGAAGTTTTATTACAGTACCGTACTGTATTTGTTTAGTATAGAAAAAAATATTTTTTTTATTAAAGCTTCGATATGACAAAATATTGCGGCGTTCTAAATTAACTCGCATACTATTCCTTAAAAATGAGTATTCAGTTGGAAATTAGTTTTTAAAAAAAATAATAAATTAAAAATCAATCGAAAAATTAAATTTTGACAGTTTCAATCATGGGTAGCATAAAAATCGTAAGCTACATTTTTTAACAAAATTTGTATCGTAAGCGCCGTTTTATAGGAAAAATGGCTGCAATAAGTTAGAAAATGGGTAAAATAACATAATTTTTTCTACGAAAACACTAAAGTAAAATATGGCGCAAACGATAAAATTATATTTTTGATGTATTTACTATGGGAATTAGGAGTATCAGTTTTTTGGCTCTCCTGTAAAGTTGAGAAAATGTCGCTTAAGACATTTTGTCATTTAAGGGACGATACATTGGTTTAGCGATTCAATTAATACTCATGTTATTTTTTTTATTATAAAAATTTGCATTCAAATTTTTTTTTTAGTTTAAGTTACCATACATTGTTAATTGTTACTTATTGGATATTAAATTTATTAAAATAATGTTAATACTGTATTACGATGTAACAAGCTTTGAATTTGAAACCGAGGTTATTTTAATCTACAGAAATTATTAAGGCGCATTTATAATTCGTTATCTTTATCATTCATAATTATAATTTAATTTTGTAATTATATTTTAGGTTATACAGGTGTATCGTGTTAATTTGATGGTATTTTAATTTAATTAAATTGATTTTGCTCAAATGTTTTACGTTAGTATTGGTCAATGGTCATCTATTATTTAGTGGCATATGTAAGGAAGAATACCATTGGTCATGGTAGGCCTATTACAAGTTAAACCTTGACAGCACTGCACAGTGTCGGAACAAAACATTCTAAATCTCATGCACCTAATTTGTAATTGGATAAATTATTATTAATGAATTCCTTTTATTCATTTATTTTTAACTGGTGAGATATTCTCTTACGAGCATCGGTTATTATTGCAAAAAAAAAGATGCACAATCGTTATTTGAATTGCATTCGCTACTTTGTGGAGAAGTGCTAAAATAAAATTTATTATTTTATTATTAACAGTTTATATGGTAAAACAATAAAAATAATGCAAAGATTTTGCGCATTTTTTAAGAAAAATTGTATCACATTGGAAGCCATTTGTGTTGTTTAGTGCACACGTCCCATAGCAACAGTTTTCCTTCTTTGGATCGCAACCATTACCGTTGTCATTAAGAAGTAGGCACCTATAAGCAAGCAAGGAAAAGCATAAAAATTCTTCTATTTTTATTGCATAAAACCCCAAAATAAATGCTAGCATAGACAGCTGCATGCAGCGTACGTTTAATTTTAATGATTTGGGTTTAGATTACGCCATTTGGTTTTGTTTCCTTGTAATTTTCTTGCACTACTTTTTTTTTAGTTAGGAAGCTGTAAACGTGGTTAGCAAAATTCAACCATTGAAGATAACGTTTTATAAAATTCATTTTAAAAATATTTTTGCATTTACAATACTGTTACTAATACAGTCTTTAAAACACTAATAGCCACCTATTAATTAAACAAAAAGCTAAAATTATCAACAATTTAATAAACAAAACTTAATTCAAGTAGTAAGCGTTTAATAAATGCTACTCTCTCCGTCCCCTAATAAGAGCCCGATTTAGATTTTTTTTTTGTTCCTAAATAATTGAACGATTTCTTTAAAAGTTAATACTGTATTTTTAAGAAATTATTAAAGTAAATCAATCAAATTATATTTTTTATTGAATTTTAACTACAAATATCGTTTTTGGGAAACTTTTAAGAGTAGATTTGAGTCATTTAAACTGAATTGATGATGTCTTGTACGAATTTTTGAAAATAATCGAAATCGGGCTCTTATTAGGGGACGGAGGGAGTAATTGTTATTATTTCATAGATTATTTTCTATTTTGGTGCAAATGTGTTACAATTTCAATACTGTAGATTATTTTTCAAAAAAATCTTAGGGATTAGAGATCATTATTTAGGTGTTTTCACCGCTTTAAATTTTAATCGATTTGGTTAGAAACGCCTAAAACTAGAAACTAAGAGGCTAAATTCTACGAGGCTTAAAAATGAGTCATAAATTCTTATAATCTGATTAAAAAGTAAAAACTTAACGATATCTGTGAAAATGTTTAGCGAGTACGGTGTTGTCTTTAAAAAAATTAGTCAAAATGACTAATAATACATTCTACGACTAATATTGGTTCTTTTGCTAACTTACTTGCACAACCCATCCACGCATGCGCCACCGCAGAAATTTTTGTCAACGGTGCAAGTATCACCTGTTGTTCCGCACCTAAAGCCAAACGAAATTAAGCATGATCGTGTGACTCGATTTATTGGTGACTTACCAGCACGTGCCATTACTGCACGTTTTTCTGCAGCAATCAATATTATCATTACAGTGCAACTGAGACTCGTATGCGCAAGTTCTGAAGTCACAAAACGAAATTATCGTTATGGATCTAAAACTATTCATAATTATATTGATTTTAACCGCATGTTCCGTTCTTACAAATACCTCCACAGCAGTTTTTGGTCACGTTGCATGCACCTCCAACTGCCGCGCACCTGAAAAAGTAGTACTTTATTAATAATATTAGAGCTTATCGATGTAATCTTAAAATAAAAGTAAACTACTGTACTGATTTGTTTGAAAAAACATGTTTTAAAACGTTTCATTAATAGATTATTGTAGATAAATAGAAATGTGGATTTTCTGTTAAGATTTTTTTATTAATCAAATGTTATTAGGATGAAATAATTTTACTAACGGTTTAAGCATTTTACACATCGAAATATTAATATTACTGTATGCATTAACGCAAATAGACTTTCTTTTCACATTGTTTTTGAGACACATTTATAATTCGTTATCTTTACTATTTCTTAAATCTTAATTATAATTTGATCCCTGTATAGTAAATAAATATTAGGTTATATTGTGTTATTTTTCTGGTAGTTTAAATTATTAGTTAAATCGATTTTGCTGAATAATTGTTTCGCGTTAGTGTGTGTCTCGGCAGGTGGGAGGATCACTAGGACCGGTGCAGGTTAAACCTTGACAGCACTCCACGGTGTTAGTGCATTCCATATCTGCTTCGTAACATTCGATAGAACTATGCAATAAGATAAATTATTAATAAATGCCATTTATTCAGTACTGGTGGGATATTCACTTACGAGCATCGGTTAACCGCGCAAATGGAAGATATGCAGTCGGCATTTGAATTGCATTCACTATTTAGTGGAGAAGGGCTAAAATAAAATTCAATATTTATTATGAACGGGTAAAACAATAAAAATAATGCAGAGATTTTTGAATGAGGAATAAAAGCTAAAACTTTTTAGCATTTAACATGCTACATTTTAATTGTGCTAATTTGACGCGTTTTTAAGAACATTTGTTTCACTTACAGACATTGGAAACCGTGTGTGTTGTCTAGTGTACACTTCCCGTGGCAACAATTATCCGCCTTTGGATCACAGTTGTCATTAAGGGGTATGCAACTATAAGCAAGCAAGGGAAGAGCATGAAAGTTCTGGTATTGTTAATCATAAAGCGCTTAAATTCGTAAACAAATGCTAGGATAATTTTAATGAATTGGATTTAAATTACGCCCGTGAATCTTAATCGACTTGGATAGCATGCGCTCATTCATTAGATAATAGAATTAGACTATTCAGGATTGGAAATCTCTGTATTTTTTGGTTAATGGAGTGAATGGTACTAAATGCCAAAAACCTATTTTTTTTATAATAATAATAATAATAATAACAAAAATACAACTAGAAACTAAGAAAAATAATAATTATTTTTTTGGAATTTAACAAACAAACAAATAAATTCCACGACACTTATAAATAAGTCATAATTTCTTATGATTTGACAGTAGTTTTATGTTTTCTTTTATAAAAAAAAATTAGCGATGTATTTCAATATGTTTAGTGAGTACAGGTACTTAGTATACTAATAATAGACTAATTATAATTAGTAGACTAATAATAATGTTACGTTTTATGACTAATATTGGTTATTTTGCTAACTTACCTGCACGTTTTATTGAAGCATGGGCCACCGCAGCAATCTTTGTCAAGGTTGCAAGGGTCACCCGTTATTCCACATCTAAAGCCAAACGAAATAATAATTAATTAAGCATGATCATGTGAGACTCGATTTAGTGTCGACTGACGTGCACATGCTTCCACTGCACGCTCCATAGCAACAATTATCATCATTATGATAACAATTAATGGTAGAATCATATGCACAAACTCTAAAGTCACAAAAATATTATTTTGGATCTAAAACTTCATAATTATATTGATTTTACCCGCATGTTCCGTTTTTACATATACCTTTACAGCAGTCGTTAGTCACGTTGCACACACCTTCAATTGCTGCGCATCTGAAATAGTAGTAATTAATCAATAATTATATTAGAGCTATTAAATTAAGTTCCTCCTTTTCAGCTTTAGGGCGGCGCAATTCTATGGACGACCAAGAGCGCAAAATTGTGTCAATTTTCTTAAAAAAATTTTACGCCTCACAATATCGACGTTTCCAAATGATTCTCTAAGGTTTTATTGTTTTTGTCATAATTTATTCTTGTTAGGGGCTTCAGCAAATTCGTGAGAAAAAAATGGGTTTTAAGAAGATAATGCTCCCCTCCCCTCTGCCACGACAAAATGTTTGGGAAAAAATAAAAATTAAGAAATAATTTTTTTAAAAAAAAAATTGACCCTTCATTTGAATTCAGCTGCTAAACTAAGAAATAAAGTGCCAGAGTTTTGCTAAACTATGCATGTACATTAGATGATTTTGGCACTCTATAATTGTGCCTTCTTATAATTCGCAACTAAAACTTTGTAGTTTGAAATACTCAAGTAAAACGCGCACTAGGTGGCGTTTCAAACTTACACGCATTTGCCGCTGCTGCATTTTCCGAAGCAGCAGTCTTTATCGTATGTACAATCACTTCCTGCACCTTTGCATCTATTTAAGAAACAGCGTAAGTTTTAATTATGAAATCAAAGGGTTATAACAATAGAGGCTTACTGGCACGTGCCATGATGAGGGTCGCAATAGCCTTTGCAACAGGTGGCGTTGTTACCCACCGTGCAAGTCTGAGAAATTCCGGCACAGCTAAAAAAAATAATTGCTTACATTTTGTTTAAAACTTTTAGTAAATAAAGGTTATACTAGCAAATGTTTCCTGATGTAGTAGTATTCACGCATGCTCCAACGCAACACTTATTTTTTTTATTCTTATTCTGCTTCTTACCACATGCATTGTACTTGCTCGTGCAACTGCAAATATATTTTCGAAGCTTATTTTAAATGCTCGGAAATTTAACTCCGCCAATTTCAGCGCACTTATGTTTGTGATGACCATACTGATTTCCGTGGTTTCCATTGTCAGGTTTTGGCGATAATCTAAAAACAAAATTATTAATTAATTAACCAATGATTGTTTAGGAAGTTTGAGGTTTATCGGTTTTATTCTCAAATCATCACATAAAAAAGAATCATAAAGATTTGATCTTTAAGTATGGCCTTATGTATTTTTTACTATTTCTATACAGTGGAACTCCAATATTCGTCATTAATCCGTTCCAGAGAAATTGACGAATAACGAATCTGCCGAATATCAGATCAATTTTTCCCATAGGAATACATTAAAAATGGTTTAATCTTTTCTTAGCTCTAAATTAACCCAGAAATCTTTGCAAAAATATTTTAGTTGCTTATTACGTGTATTAGCATATTAATTACATGAACTTAATATTGCAATTTTACCCCATATTTACTTGTTTTGATGTTGTGATGATTTATCGGCAGCTTCAGACCATTCATTAGCACTCGTTTTTTAAAAAAAATTTAAAAATTTTTTTTTTTGCTATGATTTTTAAAAGTCACACTAAAAATGACAATCAGCTGACTGAAAGTGGCGTCAAAAGTGTGACGAATATTGAGCAAGAAAAAACACGACGAATATTGGTGCGGACGAATATTGGAGTTCTACTGTATATTGTTGTCTTAAGATCTTAATATAGATCCCCCCCATACCTCAATGTTAAATGTCTCCAAATATTAATAAAAAACGACAAAATATTGAAATTCAAAATTTGTAAAATACTAAGAATGAAAAATCCAATCGAGTAAATTAAAAAAAATAAAATTCAACAATAATTATTCATAAATTGAAAAATCCTAAAAACTGTAATAAGGCGAATTCATTTATGTTAGGCTCATTATAATATCTAATTATGGATACCTACACTTTAAAGTTTCTGTCATCTAAGGATACATCTACCGCGTCAACGACGCGGGGGACTTGAATATAAGAAATACTGTATTAGTTTAAACATTTTTTTTTAAAAACAAAGATATAATATTTACCATTTGTATCGAAAATGTTGTCATCAACAACAAAATACACGACAAAAATCAAGCTTAAAACAATTTTCATCATTATCAAAAATTAAAACCGGTAACTAACGTATATGAAGTTTCAATTTCTGATATTTTTCACACTTTTTTTTGTGGCTTTTATAACAAAGTTTTGTGCCGGCTAAAAGCCCATAAAACTATAAAATTTGGATTGAAAACGCACTAAATTTCGAAACTCGAATTTTAATGACTTTTTTTTTTGTTATTAAAGTTCTACCGACATTAAATTTCGAAATCTACCATACGATAGTCATAAATATTGCAATTGTTTCAATTTAATTTTTACAATATTAAAAACATACGAGGCGTATTTTTTAATAAAGTCAAATGGATTTTTTTAATTTTTTTTTTAAAATTTGTAAAAAAAATTTTTAAAAAAAATTAAGATACAGGCTTTTGGAGGTGAATATGTTAGCTATTTTTGCATGCATTTGCTTTTCCGTTTTATGCAGGTTTTGAGCCGTTTTACAAGGTTTTCGCGACTCTCTGCAAAGAAATTTCCCCTCGCTTCCATCTTTTACCTCATAACTTTTTTTTTTCATCTTCTTTGTCAGTTAAAATTTTTTTCTACCTGTATGAATCTTAAGGGAGGTAAAAATGTGAAAGTTAGCAGGTGCTTTATCCGGGCAGTAAGGGGTTTGGTTCAAAATGTCCTAACCGACTTTGTTTTAAGGTCGCTTTGGTGGCACGGGCATTGTCGTGCAAAAAGAACACTCCCTGTCTCAACATTCTCCTTCGTTTGTTTTCAATTGCTCTCGTGAGCTTTTTTAGTGTCTCCCAGTGTTAATCGTTTCCCTCTTGAGACTATAGTGATCATTTTTGTCTCAAAAATAGTGCCCATGGTTTTTTCAACAGAAATTAAGGTTATAGAGGTAAAAAAATACGGCATGCGCTGGAACAAGAAAATGGAGCAAAATTTTTTTGCAG
>JAQGAY010002423.1:0-10523 GCA_034698085.1 Polydesmus angustus
TATTATTTAAAATAAGTATTGTAGAATTATGATTGGCAACCTACGCAACTTGACTCGTTTATTACATTGGGTTTTTTTAAAAAAAAAAAAACTTGCCAAGGGCTTTTTTGTAAACAATATTCATTGGAGTCGTCAAAAGTCAATAAAGTTTTATTAATTCTATAATTAAAGTAGAAAGTATTAACCGAAATAAATATTTCCTCGATGGTTATTTTGGTATTAAATTTTTATTATTGATAAAATTTCTTCTATTTAAGATTTTATAGGTTTTTTAGAACAGATTGATTGTCTTGTCTTGTCTTAGCTTAAGTTCAACATTTAATGTATAGCGTAATTTTGCAACAATAACAGTGTTAAGTGAATTAATTTTTTGATGAGAAGTAGATTAATTACTTTTAATGTTGTTTGGTAATACTCTTTGAACAATAAACCTTTCATAGAAATTTCAAAATCAGATAGAGCGTTCCATATGAGTTACCTTTATGGATAATGAGAAGCAGTTTTGTACTTCCTGTTACCTGGTTAAAATTTTATAAAGGCTGCACCTTTTCCTACCTCTTATTGAATAGGTGGACTGTTTGCGATGGAGGTGGGGGATATCATTAAGTTAACCTCTAACACTTGCAATGAAAAATCTGATAGAGATGGTTAGAGGTCTTTCGGAATGTCACTAATAAGCTCAACCCCTCAATTGTCCGACGCCCATACACCGGAATCAAAAGGGAAATAAGTCAAAAGTTGTCTTGTTTTCAAATAAAAAAGTTTAATGTAAACAATTCGACGTAGTTTCTCTTTCAAATGTAGTTAATAATCTTGAGAGTGACTCATAGACACTATTTTTATGCTGTCACGCAAAGTCCGTTTCAACAAGAAAGTTCTATTTGTTTAAATTTATACAGAATATGACCTTATCATTTCTAATCAAGAATTTATCATTTTCAACTTTTTAAATATTTGGTTGAGTTACAACGTTCTTAATTTCGATTTAATATGAATACTACAACGAAAAATGAAAATAAAATTCTTAAATAAAAATGATATTGTGTAATCCGCCAATAAGATCCGCCAGTAGATTAATAAGACATCTACTGACAGTATTAATTTTGCGTAATTTTTTTTAATTATCTAACTTAAATACCGATACTGTAAGTTTAATTATTTATTTGGTTTGTTTAATTAGGGCTGAAAAAACTGAAATGCTAAATGACGATTTGGTGAATAAAGAAAAACAAGTGGATATTTTACGTCAAGTGTGTTTAAACACAAGTAAACAAACTAGAGGATGTCTTCAGGGACAAGGAACAGATGGAGCTTCCTTAGACAAAAGACTTGTTTGTCACTTCATGCATATTTTGCTACTTTTCTTTTTGTAAATATATTTTTAATTATTTTTAGAAAAAGCTTCCAGATTTTAATCTCGGGTCCACAATGCTTGAATGTGGCGCATCTCTATGGGAATCTTCAATTTTAGGGTAAGGGGTTTTTTATTTCTTATTTTAAAAAAATGTTTAATTCAAATTACCGGTATTGTTATTTAAAAAAATTTTCAATTTAGCCAAGTACTTGGACTTTGCGGGCGGCTGCAATGTGATTTAGCGCAGCATGTTTTAACATATGAAGTAGAAGTGGAACGATTAGTTTTAGCTAAATACGTTGAAATTTTAGATGTGTGTATAATTATTTTATTCTAAGTTATTTTTTTTAATTAAAAAAATATTTTTAGTTGGATATTCCTAACATAAGTAAGCTAAGAAAACAGTTGAAAAGTTTTACCTTGGATTATGATTCAGCCAAATCAAGGTGGTTGCTATTTAAATATTTTGTTACAACTTGGTTTTATGAAATTATTACTTCACTCTTTTAGGTATTCGCAGCTTGTCAGACAGTCGACGCCAATTCCAGCAACTAAAATTGACAGTGTAAAGCAAGAATACGATGATGCCAAACAGAAAGTTGAATCTTGCAAAGTAATATTATATACTGTATTTCTATTTTAACGGGAATTTTGTAGTAATGTGAGAAATAAATTATATACTAGGATACTTTGGCTACAGAATTATACGCCGTTCTGGCAAAAGAAACCGATTTGGCTCGTTGTTTATTTCAATTAATGACTAGTCAAGCTGATTATCACCGTCGTGCTCTTCAGGTACTCGAATCGTCGATTCCGAGTATTAGTAATGCTATTCGTAAGTTCAGATTTAAAGTGTTTTGCGAAGTTTTGACTTGTTGTGTAATGTAGACGAAAGTCATGGGAAACCTGCTTATGGGGTTCCATTGGAAGAGCATCTTGAAGCAACTAATTCTAGAATTGCTGTTCCAATTGAAAAATCTATTTGTTGTTTACTACAGTACGGTATTGAGGAAGAGGTAATACAATTTTTTTTTTTTTTTTGACATTTTTTGAAAATTTGTAATTTTTTATACCGGGTAATTTGTTATAGGGCATACTTAGAATTGCCGGAAGCTCTTCTAAAGTGAAAAAATTGAAGGTTTATACCCGCCTTTTTAATATTTTTTACATATCTTTTATGATGAAAACTTATTCTTTACCATATTTGTAGAATTCTTTTGATGTTGGTATTGTAGATATGAATGATTATGACCCTCCAGCTATCGCAGGCATGCTGAGTTGTAAATTCGATGTGATAAACAATTACTAGAATATGCTATTTTAATATTATAGGGGCTATGAAACAGTATCTTAGAGAACTTCCAGAGCCTTTAATGACATTTCAACTTTATGATGAATGGATGGATATAGCTAAATGCCTTGATCGAGAGTCAAAGTTGGAAGCTATCAAACGTATTCTTCCAAATTTACCAAAAGCAAATTACGATAATCTTAGGTAAGCATTTAGGTTATTGATTTACAAGAATATTGTCGCATGTGATTATTTCCGAATTTTGCAGATATTTGATAAAATTTCTTGCCAAAATGGTTTCTTATCAAGATGTAAATAAAATGTCTTCTCAGAATGTTGCCATTGTGATAGCTATCAATCTGATTTGGTCACCGGATGAAGAACAATTAGGGTAATTCAAATAAATCCCCTTAGCCATTTTACTTGTTTTATTAAAAATAATTTAACTGTTGGTTTAGAATGAATATGGGTTTAGCCAATACCCGAAGTGCAATTGTTGATTTATTGATCAGTCACGCGGATGAACTATTTCCTGGAGGTAAATAGAGGGGGTGGGTATTATCATTATTGGTATCTAATAGTATGTTTTCGACGACCTTTTTAGAAGAAGACTTTTGGGTGAACGATAGTACAGATTTAGTTTCATCTCAGCAAGAACTATCGGCTTCAAGCTCTACCTGTGATATTAACGATGATGATCAGGGATTTATCGAAATTAATTCAAATTTAACTTCCGAAGTTACGTTAGAAGAAAAACAAGTGCCTGCTGTTAAAAAGTAGTATTTTTAATTTAGTCGTTTTTAAATAAAGTACAGTAAGTTTGCTAATTATTTTTATTTATCATGAACTAGCCCTTTGCCTAATGAAAGTCTTCGAGAAGGAGGTAGTCCTAAACTCGGAAGGCGTAAAAAGCAAGCTCCACCTGTACCGCCTCTTCCTCCCAAGGATATAAGCGAAAAAAATCCCAGTGAAAAAACAAGGCTTTTTTCTAACTCCGATGAAAGACCGATCATAGCATTTAAGCCTCGCCATGTTCGAACATCTTCCGGCGTTTCTCTTGATCTGAGCACACCAGGATCTATCGCCAGTACTTCTGACTTTGAAGCAACTTCAAACTCGAGTTCTTCTAAAGAACAATCGATTGGAGATGACGTAATTAGCGAGCCTATTTTAAGATCGACCTTCCGAGCTTCTCTTCCTATTGGATTAAAAGTGAACGAAGATGTAGATACAAAATCGTCTTCGTTTAGAAGTGTTGCCAGAGTTAGCATGGCTATGAAAGAACGTTCCAACTCAAATCATGAAGTGTTTGTAAACAAGGCCTTCGACATCAAAGATAGTCAAGATGAAAAGACCGAAGAGTTTATTGGTATGTGACTTAAGTTTTTCCTTTTTCCAAGTTCTTTATTTGTTACAGCACATGTCCGTCGTTAGATCACAGCTTTTTGTGAATATAAAAACCGTTGCCAGTAGAGTTAAAATCATTGTTATAATAATGTAATGTATAATTATTAATTGGAAAAATTAAAAGGTTAAAATACTATTTAAAGGCTTGAGATGATTTTAGCTCTGTTGTTAAATTATAATAACTGACGGTTGTTGTTTTTTTTTTGCTATGTGGTTGTGAATAAGAGATTATGTTGCACAATTTAGGAAACTGTGATTTACAAGAAAATCTTTTAAATGGAAAGAAGTATGAAAAAAATACTAACAGCGGTAATCATCATGTCCCTCCAGGAAGACCACCTAGACCACAAGTACCTTCGTTAGAAAACGTTTGTCACGTGAAAGAACAAATAATGCATAAACCTGAAGTGCATGAAAAAGATTCATCTATTAATGCGGAAGTAAAAATAAGCCCTGCAGCTAGAAACGCTTATGTTAATCTCCCACCTAACGTTGAAGTTTTTAAGTCTCAAGATACGATTTCTTTGGAAGAGTTCCGCAAAAATAACGAACCATTAATAGTGAATGATTTATCTCATGACGATTCAATGCCACCAGAGCGCCCAACAAAATATGATAAATCGAAAGTGATCCCTCCATTGCGGCCCGAGAAGTCTGATAAATTACGATCAATGATAGACTCAAAAACTTTAACGATGCCAACACTTAAAAATCGTGGAAACGAGGATACTTTACCGGTACATAAAAGTCAAATATCTAATCAAAATAAAGAAAAACCGCAAAGGCCGCCTCCGTGTATAGCACTTGTTGAAAGTGAAAAATATTCATCAGCTAATATCGTTAGCCCAGTTAAAACTGAAAGGGTCTATCCGGTTCTTTCAGAATTGGAATTAGTTAACTCCGAAGATGATGCCAATAGTAAGTCGTTGACGCTATAGTAATTTATATTCTAGCCGTTTCATATAAATAACTTGTACTAACATTTGTCTTGGCTCGTTTTTTTATTTACTCATTTTCTAATATGGCTCAGTCTGTGTTTTCATTTATATTCCTTTGGTACTATTATTGTCTATTTATGCTAATAATTCAATTATCCATGATTGTTTTTTTGTTTTTTTTTAAATTTTCTAGTACCTAAACCAGCGATGGGGCCTTTAACGCAGACAGCGGAGTCTCCTGTCCCTCCTAAGCGAAATCAACGACCCCAACCTCAGCCTCGAACATATTACCCAACAGCAAAACCAAGGAGTGTAACCGGTGTCAATAATCCTGAACATACCCACTTGTGATAGTCAGTAATTTTAAAGTTTTATCATTTTAAATAATCCGTTATGGGAGGAAATATTAAATTGTTAACTTATGATTACCTTTAATCTTAAGTTTGTATCGGAACGAATTTTCAGATTGTTTTTTTTTTAAATTACGACGCCGCGGTCACTACGCCAGCACACAATTACGCCGCTGTCATTAAGAATCGAAAATATTAAAATGGAATTAATAAAATGCATACCGGTAATTGTTATAATTCGATCGATTATAGGCTTAAAAAATTTTAATGCTAGTCAGTTGCCCGCCTAAAATAATATAAATAACGATCAGGTAAAATTTAATTTCCAGTAACTTTGATTTTTAATTCTAAGTATTCCAAATTTTAATTTGGAAATTAAATACAGTGTATCCATTAACTAAATTATAAATTGCATTAAAAATACCAATATACAATAATTGATACAAAATTAAATGTTAATTAAATATTGTAAATTGGCATTTTTTAGTTTTTTATATTTTTATTATTGGCTATTTAACTTCATTACCAGGCAGACAAGAAATTTAGGAGACTTAAGTGGGATTTATAATTTTAGGGTTTGTTGCAACTGTCTTACCGACTGGAATTGTGTCGAAGATAATTATTATGTACATGTATTACTTGGCGGATTCTCTTTTCAATCTTTTGATTATTAATGGCGACATAATTGTGTGACGGCATCACCTCATGTAAGTGGTCGATTTGTTTTTTCTACAAATTGGTGTGATTGCCAAGAAGCGGTTATTTTTCATAACAGTAATTAGAACTATTTTTTTATATTGGTTGACATGGAATTTTCTTTTTCCAGTTTTTTTTATTTTGCCCCGATAATTTGCCTTTTACACGTGATAAGCATAATTTGTGATTTCCCCTCACCAGAATTTTCTGGTTACGAACATTATGCTTGCTATGGAAGGCAAATTATCTGCCTTGTATTATAAAATATTTAGTTTTTAACGTTAGACAAATTCACTTATTCTTTCAAGTTTTAGCACGATGATGCAAATAAAGTTTTACTATTGTATTAATTTACAAAACCCAACAAAATTATTCAATTTTTTTTTGTGAAATTTTTATTTATTAAGAATCAATCGAGAAATGTTTTACAATTGTTGGAACGGAATCGCAAAATCACGTTTTGTCCACTTAAATATTTAAGAATATCGGAATACTTTATTACTAAAACGTTGACATCTCGGAATGAAAGCGAAGTTGAGACTCAAAATTAATCAAAAACAAAAAGATCAACCCTCCAAATTTTATTACGAGTTATTCATGGATTATTATTCACTTAATTCCATCAATAGATTCCTCTTTTTTTTGTTTGTTTTTGAAAATAGGAACACTTGTTACTAGATGTGGCCAAATGACTAAAAAAACAGCTAAAGAAAAAAATTAGCCACATCTAGTAAGTGGCTACTTATTATGGAAGGGAGAATGCGTCAGTACCAACTATTTTTTTTTTTTTTGAGAATCAATTTAAGGAGATTTTTTTTTTTTGGAAAAATTTTCCTCATGCAACTTCACAAGTTGTTGTTTGGTGTTAATTATTATTAATAAAAGTTATTTAGAAGCATTTTCGGTGAACAATGCTTGGACCAGATTCATCATACTCTTGTTTGCTGATCCACATCTGCTGGAATGTAGACAGGGAAGCCAGGATAGAACCACCGATCCATACGGAATACTTCCTTTCGGGTGGGGCGATGATTTTAATTTTCATGGTGCTTGGTGCCAAAGCGGTGATCTCTTTCTGCATCCTATCGGCAATACCTGGGTACATGGTGGTACCTCCAGAAAGCACGGTGTTGGCGTACAAATCTTTACGGATATCAACGTCGCACTTCATGATGGAATTGTAAGTGGTCTCGTGAATTCCACAAGATTCCATACCTAATCAAAAAATAATCCAAATTAGCTTCCAATAATTATTTTATTTTTAGCAAGGCATCTTACCAAGGAATGATGGTTGGAAAAGAGCCTCGGGGCATCGGAATCGCTCGTTGCCGATGGTAATGACTTGTCCATCGGGTAATTCGTACGATTTTTCCAGAGAACTGGAAGAAGCGGCAGTTGCCATTTCTTGTTCAAAATCTAATGCCACGTAGCAGAGTTTTTCCTTAATATCTCGGACAATTTCTCTCTCGGCAGTGGTGGTAAAAGAGTAGCCTCTTTCAGTTAAGATCTTCATTAAATAATCGGTTAAATCTCGACCAGCCAAATCCAAACGTAAAATAGCGTGAGGAAGGGCATAACCCTCGTAGATGGGGACTGTGTGGGAGACACCATCACCAGAATCCAAGACAATACCGGTGGTTCGACCAGAAGCGTACAGGGATAATACGGCTTGGATAGCGACGTACATGGCAGGTGTGTTAAATGTTTCGAACATAATCTATAAAAAAATAATTAAAAATATAAATACAAAAAAAAACGTACAAAAATGTTTTATATGAAACATACTTGTGTCATCTTTTCCCTGTTGGCTTTAGGATTCAATGGAGCTTCGGTTAAAAGAACTGGATGTTCCTCGGGAGCAACACGCAATTCGTTGTAGAATGTGTGATGCCAGATCTTTTCCATATCGTCCCAATTGGTTACAATACCGTGTTCAATTGGGTATTTTAAGGTTAGGATACCTCGTTTACTTTGGGCCTCGTCACCGACGTAGCTATCTTTCTGACCCATACCAACCATGACGCCCTAATAAAAAAAGAAACAAAAAAAAATTTTTTTTAATTAGATTTTTGAAGAATTATTTTTAAATTAAGAATATTTTAACAAACCTGATGACGAGGACGACCAACAATTGATGGAAACACCGCTCGTGGAGCATCATCTCCAGCAAAACCGGCTTTGCACATACCGGATCCATTGTCAACAACCAAAGCAGCAACTTCGTCTTCCATGGTATTTAATTGAAATTCTTTAAATTTAAAAAAAAAATTATTAATAAGATGGTTAAAGCTGTCAAAAACACTTTTAATTTTTTTTTTTAAATTTAAGTCTCACAGAAATTAAAAAAATAATTTCTAAAGCAGAAGTAGGCAAAAATAATTCATCCAAATTTACAACAAAAAAAATAACGAACAAAAAATAAAAATTGTATTGTTCTAGCCGAAAAAAAAAATGACAGCGGCGGCTTCACGCCAGACACTGCTAACAAAGCTTCCGTAGGAACGACCTCCATTATGCGCAATAAATTCAATTTCCGCTTTATACTACGCATACCATATATGGCAATAGCAGATTGTTGTTTAGGCGGTGGTTTCGGAGAGGGTGGCGAGCGAGAGAAAGCCGACTGGGTCAACAAAAGGTAACGGAAATTTTTAATCACTTTTTAATATTATATCTACTCGTAAAATAAAGCCCTTTATCTACTTTTCGTTAATAAGAATCGATTCAAAAGAAAGAATCTCGTCTTTTCCTTGGAAAACGCTATGCGTAGACCCCTCCCCTTTCAACCACTTTGTTGGCATCGGAATATTTGAAAACCGGCGTTTGCGGAAAAATCGTCTTAAAACTTCTTTAAAAATGCTTTTCAACGCCAAATTAAATAGACATAGAACCAAATTTTGATTTGAAACGCAATAATTTTTAGAAATTATTTTCAAAAAATGAGGGGAAAAAAAATCAATTTTTAATTTAAATATACAAAACGATAAATAATAATTCTATAAAGATAAAATAACAAAAAAGCCGAATAAGCTATACTATTTTAACTAGAAAATCAAAGAAATGTAATACTTACGAATAGAAAGTGATCAAAGCAAAAATTGGACGCAAATCGTCTCGAAAATCCTGTGTTTAGCAAGTGGCAGTTGGACACCCGGCGTCAATGAATCTTATACTGAAGTGGAATCGTCCAAAAGGGGAGATTGAGTAGTAGCAAATCAACTTCAAAAGTGATTTTATTCCAATTAAGGCTCGAATTCGGGAGATTATATTCGGACCAGCTAAATAATCCAACCTTCCTCTAGCGATAGAATAAGTCAAATAATTTGGATCTAGGTATAATTTCGATTCTTATATCAATATTCTAATGTTGAACACCCCTCGCTTTGACGGCCATTAATATTTTTACCATATATGGTCACAAAACGAATACTGGCTGGTGATTGGCTCTCCGGCGTTGAACCTCTTGTATGGAAAGCTGGATATCCCTCACTTGCTCAACTAAACATACTTTATATCATTTTTTGGTTAGAAATTTTACCAACCTATTCCGTTTTCTCGGTAATCGCGTTTAGAAAATGTAGACAGGTGGCGATGCAATCGTCAAAGTAGAAATTGTTTTATAACAATGTTTAGACAAGAAAATTGTAATTTAAAGGAATAAGCTTTTACTTGTATCAATTTCTTTTCATAATAATTCTCGAGCATAGCTGCGTACGACATTTGGGGGGAGAATTTTTTTTTTTATCAGAAAATATTATTAAATTTTTTTAAAAAATACAGTACAGAAGTTAGGAAGGAAATGGGTTTTCTTTTTAATTTAATATTTCGGTTTCATACTTGTATTGCTTAATTTATTTTGAAAATGCATCATTTTTATTTCCACCCTGTTTGCTATTCTTTATTAGTTTAATAATATATTTTTTTTTATCGTTTTGAGTCATTTTTTAAATAAATTTTATCTGTCGAGGAAGCTGGTATATTTGATTTGCATCAAGAATATCCTGTTTCGTTTTTAATTATTGATAACAATATTTTGCAACCAAAATTATACTATAAATTTCTACATCCCCCCCATATTTTTTTAAAGAAAGATTCATTATTATTCAATAATAATTAAAACGAGTTTTCCAAATCAATTTTGGCTAGTACGTAGGTACAGTATTATAATTTTGTAAAAAGAGATGCATTTATGTGTATCCTGTTTTGAGAAAGTGTGCATTGTGGTTGAGCAATTGATTGTGTCATCCGAAGTTATCTTTTCGGTAACCTTCTGTCTTAAGACTCGTAATTGCATTCATAGTGTGACGATTTGTATGCCATTCGCGTTAAATGCCAAGCATTTCACAGCCTCTGAGATCATTAACAATGACGTCAGTGTCAGTGATCTCAACGCTAATAAAAAATCAGATAAGAAAGAAAGAGAACCTCTATTCTTTCAAATAACTCTTGATTTTAAATGTGAGATCATACTGTTTCTCACCTGTTTG
>JAQGAY010002424.1:0-10519 GCA_034698085.1 Polydesmus angustus
ATAGATAAGGATGTAGTTTCTTCCCCAAAAAATTTAAAACAAAATATTAACAGCCAATTAATTTGATTTCTCATACCGGTAGATTTTATTTTTTGGAGATGAGTTATTATCGTAGAAAGCTTTCGATTTATTTTGTACGCAGTTTAAATCATTTAAATTTAGATTATTTGTGCTTTGAAAATATTTATTAGTTAGAATTGTTTTGTACACTTGCGCTGTTTTAGTTTTTACAATTGAAAACTTTCATCTCTTTTTAAAAGGGAGCATCCTCATGGAAACACCACTGTTAATACTCGTAATATTAATTGGGTCTTATGTCGAACACCCCAACAACTTATTTTCAGCTATTTTTAGACATAGCGTACTACTTAATAAAGAATTGAATTTGCTTTTATAAAAAAAAGATTTTTAAATATTTAAATGCACGAGGTAAATTTGCGGAAATTGCTGGGGTGTTCGACAAAAGACCCTATTAATTTTATTCTATTATTGCAAATATAAATAGAGAAATATATGAGCCTACTATACTCATAAAAAAAAGTAGAATTAAATTTCAATAACTAGTGGCGAAATCATTATATACAGTATTCTTTTATTTTCGATTCCTGAAAAAGCTTTATTTTATTGGACATTTTCTCTGTTCAAAATCACCCACTCATACTACGGTAAATATATTTGTACGCAGTGATAATTAAATAAAAATGTTTTTTTTTTGTGAAACCTCTGTAGTACTAGTATGGTGAACTTCAGAGTGATGTACAATAGGGACTTTGCGTTATGACGATCGGTTTTTACTCATTATGGTGCCAGTAACAACGTAAAAACAAAATTGAGGGAACATTTCCTTCAATAGAACCAAAAATTGACGGATAGGATCCGGTAATACATATAATATGATGTACTTTGATTATATCCATGATGACATTTTGTGCGCGTACACAAATTGCAGTAAGAGCTACGGCAGCTTTGCTTAAAATATAAAATTTAGCGTAAGCATCGCTATGTTAGTACCTAGTACATTTGTTAGCTTCTCTTATTTATCGTTTGAACATTTCTGACTTCGCAAAAACTCTAATGAAACTCGTAATATTATTAGAGCACATAAACTAATTGCATAGTGTTGTCGAACTTATCTTTATTTTAGTTTGAACGTCAAAAACTTTATATTTTTTCCCCCATTTTCACCAATTGTTTATATAAATATTTAAATGAAACATATAAGTCTGTGGAATTATTGACATCATCATCATCATCTGATGCCCCATTTTTATTTAACTTTTATTTTTATTATTATTGTTATTATTTCGCCGTCTGACGGTTAAATCCGTAGTTTGGCGCATGCGCGTTTTTCGAAAAGAAGATGAGGAAGAAGAAGACGACAAAAAAAAAAATCCTGTACAGTATTGATATTTTTTCTCCCTTTCGATATAAAGATGAATTTTATTCACGTTACCCTCTCTCTCTCGCTCTGTCTCATGCCCTCTATTTCTTCATTTTTTATATGATATTTTCAATGTAAAAATATTCCACATCGAAGAAGGAATAAAAAAGCGGGGAAGCAAGGAGTGATCGGTATATTTTCTTCTTTTCTTCCAATCGATTTTCATCTTCCGAGACTTTAATACCGCCCACCCCCTTTTTCTTCCAACCTCCGAGCTCAACTTCACTTACATTTCCAAACTCATTCCTTATACTTATATCTAGGCGGGAATATATTTATTCAACTGGCATTTCAATATACATCAGCCGCACTCACAACAAATATATTCCCAAACTACCGCTACGTGGAGACTCGTACATGCTGTTGTTTTTTTTTTTTTATTATTATTTTTTTTTTACTATTATTATTTCTTCGTTTTCATTTTATTCCGCGTGCCCTACAGGGGTCCTACACATTTTTTAGTATTTATTTTTGCTTTCTTTTTCGTTCCATAAGAAAATACACGAGTTTTTATACAAATATTTTTATTATATACACAAGTTTACGAGGAAAATTGTTACAGCTAGAAATCTCAAAATTTGTCAATTTTTGATAAAGTTATTGCTGAATGATGATTTATGATAATTATTATTGAAAATAAACTTGATTTGCGAGTCGGAGATTTGAACATTTAATTAAATAATATTTTAAGTTATATTTTTTTAGGTTAATAATAAAAGATGCTCTGTAATACTATGCGAAGCGAAGTAGCCAATTATTGATTTCTGATAAATTTACCGTGATTTTCGGTTCATCAATTTAAAAATATAGTACCTGTATTTTCAACAAGTTTTTATGAAAACGTTAACGATTTATTAATTGAGGGTGTTATTAACCTTGGAATAATAATATTTACTATTTATTTTTGAAAAAAAGATATTGATTTTGTTTGCGATTCTGCGGTTACAATTTAAATAGTTTTTTTTTTAGCCAGTTGAATAACTTTTTTTTAAATAAAAAAAAAAGAAAAGAAAATTGATTTTATTTTTTCTATAATTTTTTTATTATTTTGTGGAGAGACATTCGTTCGTTCGTTCGTGCGCGTGTGTGTGTTTGTGGCGCCCTCTTCTGTTGACGGTCGCACACGTCCAGTAGTAGAAAGTCCATCATTTGATATCGGATATTTATTTCCCAGCTTTTCTTCACGGCCGACGCCATCTAATTCCATTCGTAGCGTTCGACTCCCACGAGACTCACGGCTTTGCATTTCCCGCGCTCGCATCGCACTCACTCGGCGCCATCACTAAAACACTGCCGCATTCAAATTCGCGGCCACACACTTTTTTCCACATACCGAATAATCATAACTTACGCACTGTGAATAGCAATTAAAAATCACACTTTTCGATTGATAATTTTACCTCGTTTTCCCTCACTGTAAATCACTTAATTTTAAGTGTTTTTACCATTAACATTGCATTCATTTTATCAAGTGTAGGATAAAACCAGAAAATAACGATTTCTTAGTAATACTCGTACTGCATTATTAAAAGCAAAACACGCATGAATTAAGTTGGTACAACTGCTTAAGTGTTCTGTAGGGCCAACTATTTTAAATAAATGCTTAAATTGCAAGTCTATAGCAGAAATTTAAATGATCCGTAGTAATTACAGTACATGTAGTTTGAAGAGTGATTTTGGACAGTCAAATATTCGGATAATTGATTTAAATTTGTCAAAATTTAGAAATAATTAATTTGTATTAGAAACTATTTTTTATTTTAGTATGAAACATTGCATTTTTTAAAGGCACAAATCTTGGAAATTATCACTTTACTGTTTGATTTAAAAAACGATCAAAAATTATAATGGGGCAACAAAAAATAAATGATTTGAATCATTGGATTTTATAAGCCGTTTGTTTATATTTCATAATGCATGTACAGTATTAATTTTAATTGGGGTGAAAGTCCTAGACTAGAGGAATTTATTGGGGTTATTTAACGTTTTATCATGCATACTAATAATTGCAAGTTACATCCATACCTTGATATACGGCCTAGATCGGTTCCTGAAAAGTTGGCCGTGAAGCAAAACGCCATTTATCGAAACACTGCAAAAAGTTAGAAAAAATGTGTTTTTTCGATAAGTTTTTGTAGTTTTTCTCAATTTTTTGGCCGTATATCGAGGATTTTGGGCCGTAAATCGAAACAGTGATGTAAATTTAATAATAAAAGCCATTATAGCAAAACGCCGTATATCGAGGTATGGGTGTATTCAAATCAATAATTATATTCGTTTAAAAAGAAACCGATTTTTACCCGTCGTCAACAAGAAAATCTGAATGTTTGGAACGTTACATCCTACATTAGTGGCAAAAATTGTTTAGAATAATATTGGAACGAACGCATTTATAATTGGTTTCTCTCGTACAAATAAAAGAAAAATAGGTGGGCAGGCGAGGCGGTAAACAAATGAAAGCAATGTTGGGAGACCTGAGACGTTATTATTATGAAAGTTTAAACTGGGTAAAAGTTTCAAATTTGCGGTGTTTTGATATTTTCTTCCGATTGTCCAGCTCTTCCTTCACTACTACCCACTTTTCTCTCTTAATACCCACTTCTTTTGGTTTCGTATTCGGAACAAAAACGCGCGGAATTATTAGGTATTATGCACCGTTTTCCTTACTTTTCCCGTTTTCTTTTGTCCATCGCCGCATTGTGAGAAGAGATATATTTTTTTTATCGATAAATTATCGATATTTTTCTATACGTAATTGAAGCCCCCTCCTTTCCCGCCGATGAAGATAGATGGATAAAGATATAGCTAGACAGATAAATATAAAAAATAATATTGTATACGAAATTATATGAATATGATCTGAATCAATTAAATGACGAGATAAAATTCGATACTTTGGGTAAAATGGACAACTTCCATGTATGTAACAGTGTCCATAAAGTGGGTGGTGTTAGGAAGTGATGGGGAAGGGGGGTATTATTTGGTAATTTCTAACGTATATAAGTTGACGTTTCAATTTCACTCAACTTTTTTTTTTTTTTTTGTAATAACAAAAAAAAAATATATATTATACTGTATTATCTTGTATAGTATAGTAGAGGAGTCGATGCGATACTATCGACTGGCGTTTTTCAATCTTATTTTAGCGCTGGCGCCGTCAGCCATGTTCGCCTTTCAAATAACGTCCGATTTACGCTCCGTTTAACACGCCTGCGCACACAAACAACCCGAGAATAAAATAATAATCAAATTTTCCATTAATCGAATTTTAGAAGCGAAGGGACTCTCGACACTAAAATGGAGGCGGTGTTATCAAAACCTATCGAAATAGTCGACTGAAAAATACTATTTTACCATTTTAATGATATTTTTTTTTTTTTCTTGGTACGTTTTTAGTGAATATTTATCGTTTACTACTCCCATTTCAATCGAGTGTTACGAAGCTGAAGGAACACTCGTTTAAATTTCCCTTTTCAAAATAAAATGCACGGTTTCGCATTATCGATTGCAGTTTGAAGCCATAAACAGTCCTTGGAAATTCGATTTAATGTTTTTTTTTTTTTTTTGGAGATTTTTTTTAAGGAGGAAAATAATTTTAAGCATTTTTTATTATTATTATTATTATTATTACACGTAGCCTACTTCAAAATTATTATTAACGCGAAATTGTCGTTATTTAAGTCGTTAAAATGTTGCAAAATTTTGAAAGAGAAAGTAAAACCCATTTTTTTTTCCTTCGCTCAACGAGCATTTTCTTCGCAGATTTTTGCAAGATGTAAAGTTTGCGCATAAACGATCGATAAATTATTGAACGAACACGACGAACATTTGCTGTAAGGAAACAAGAAACAATGTCAATATCGCTGTTCTTCGTCCGCTCGTTTAATGTGTTTATATGCTCGCTCGTCTGTTACGTATGCGATTACTTTTTTTTAAATAAAAAAAAAATATGTAAAACACTTAATAAAAATAAAATCAAACGATTTCGTTTAATTGCTCGCTAACTAGATGTTACTAGTCAGGATAACTACTTACGAGCAGTTTTCACGCGTAGAAAAAAATTGAATAAGGGGCTCATTTTTTTCTTCTTTGGACCCAGGTGCTCTAATATTTTTGTTCTCGGCGTTGTTGCAAGCGCTCGCTCGTCGTCCGGCGTGTATTTTGGCTCGTTCGATGTGCGAAGGCGGTTTGGGCGGGGTGAATCGAGGTGCCAATTTGATTCCCCGAACGTTTCTCTTTCGCTCGTTTCAGGGTTCGCGTGGGACTTTTTTTATTGCTCGTTAAAATTACCTTTCAATTAACCAAAAAGTAGATAACAAGACGCATAATAATGTAAAAACAAAGCTCAACGTACATATACATGTAGAATGAACTTTTTGAGATGGACAGTAATAATAATTTTTATTGCGCTGAAAGCTCGTTAAAATTGAAAAATTCACAAAATTTGTAAACAATTTCGTGGTTAACCAAATAAACAACGATAAATAATTTAAAAATTCAACCTTTTTTTGTTAATCGAATCATTTTGAGCTACGTCTTTAATTATTTTCTTTGAATGAATTAGCTTTTTGTGTCAGTTATTTTTAAATTTTTGTTGTATCGATCACATTTTCTCTTTGAACCGATGACTAAAAAATGATTATGTCGTTAAAGCGAAGGTCAATGTTAACGTCGCTCTCTAATATCGATTCGCCATACATGGAAATCCATATCCAACGTAGTCATCCAAACAATTTCCTAGTGTTGATAATTTAATTGTAAATTTGCTAACAATATTTTTTGGTCGTAGCTGAGATTTCAAACTACACAAAGGTTTCTTTTCTTACTGTGTGCGCAGTGGTTTCAAATCGAAGTTTGTAGTTTTCTCAATATTTACCAAAAAACGCAACAACAAAAAGAATATTACAAAAAAAAAAAAAAAAATGAATAATTGAAAATCGGTGTTTTGTCCATTCTTCGCGTTGACCTAAGGGGCTGATGACGTTACCTCGCGCGCACTCTCTCCCTTTCTCTCTCTCTCGCTCTTCTCTATTTGCCAGACAGATGCGTGGTCATCCGAAGAAGGGTGTGTTCGCTCGTTCACCTGCTCGTGTTGCTGTCGGGTGGTGGTATTGGGGAAATGGCGGGAAGGACGTTATGATGGGAGTCCGAGGGGGAGGAGGGTTTGAAGGTCAACCGCACGCGAATTCGCAACCTCAATCCCTCAATTACTTGCACAATAGTGTTGCAAATTTATCGATAATTTCAAACCTCGCGCGTGCGTTTTTTTTTTTTTTTTGGTCGGTAAATATTTTTCTGTGCAAGTATACAGTATTTTCAATCGATATTTTTCCGATATCGCGTGATTGGACAGTGATTTTTGTACGTAAATTTGTAATACCCCGGCGCCCCTCACGTTCGACTCGCGGCTTCGTATTTACCAATGTAAATTCGAATGACGAGAACAGAGAGAGGGAGAAAGATACGGTAGAGGAGTCGGTTGCTATGGCAACGGAGCCGATGATGGATTGGAAGGTTGCGTTTTATAATGCATAGAGGGCGCTGGCGGTCGATCAGACGCTTGAAAGTAATTAAACACGTCACTCGCACGTGCAGGCGCAGCCGACAACATTAATTCGGTTTAATTAAGGAACACAAATATCTTATTTTTAATTAAATTCGAAGCGTAATTTTTCAATTATATATAAAAAAAATATATTGACCTCATGTCGTTGGGAATGTAAAAATTACAGTTTAATTAAACGCATTTTTTTTCTTTTTTTAAGATTTATTTAATAAAAATTAATGATTTTTTTTTTGTGTATGAAAAAGTCAAATTGAAAAACATGTTATTGTTATTGAAATAAATGTTGATATTTAATACTCGAGGAATTAATTCACAATAATTTGATTAATAACGATATGGAACATGTAACTTGATATTTAAATTGGGTTTCCATCGTAACCGGCATTTCTAAGCTACTAATAATGTTATTATCATTACGTATATGGGCTCATTTTTGGGTGTCCATTTCTAATAGCAGAAGAGAGAAAAAAAAAAAACTCAAAAAAAAAAAAAAAAAAATTATATTACTCTTTAATGAGAAATGCGCGTGTGCCGTCATTTATGGTTCTTTCTTAGTTCTTAATAATTTTCATTTTGGCGCCAAATCTGTTGACTTATTTGTATTGTTATTATTGCGCGAGACGTGTTTATTCGCGTGTTGTTTGGAGCCGAGGTGTTGTTTGTTGATAGAGGGCGCTGTCGAGTGTTGCTAATATTTGCCCGCGCCTGACGTCACTCTCTTATGCAGGGTGGTTCATAATGAGCTCCGCCCCGCGGCTATCCTCGCTTGCCCAATGAAGAGCAGATGACATTGACGAATGGCGCCCGAATGTTAATGTGGCGGCAGATGTGGCGCCCTTATTGGCGGACGATGGAGCATCTCGCAGGGATAGCTCCGCCCACATCATCTCGCCTGCACCGCGCTAAAGGATTAAAATTTTTGCTAAGCGAAAAATCTCGTCCTCCATTAAATTGAAAGCGGGAAAAGAGGCGGGAATTTGCTAGCCAGACATTTCCTAATTGGGTCTTTTTCCCCTATGAAATAATACAGCTATGGAAGGCATAATTTTTTACGACGTGAGGTTGTCAAGTGAGTGGGTGGCAATCTTATTTTTTTAAGGATGGAGATACTGGATACGTTTAAAAATTAAATTGTTTTTGTAAATAATAATAACAATAAAAAATTCAAGCTAAAGATTGCGAACCTTATTTTTTTACAAGAAGATATTTGTTGATGATCAACGTTTGACTCGCGCATTTTTTTTTTTTTCCTAGTCATTCACATATTAAATACGTTTTGCAGTTATGTTTAATGTTTATCAACGTTTGGATTGCGAGTAATTTTTTTAATAAAATTTTTCAAAGCAAATTTATTTAAAACAAAATACTGAATTAATTTTTAACTTTTTTTTATTTAATCAACATGTGTCTTGGCAGTGATGAACAACACTTGTTGATAAAACAAAGCAGTTTTTATTTATTGCTGTTTTGACATTTTTTTTTTATTTCAAATTTAAATTTGATTTTAAATTTTCTTAAATTTAAGGTACGGTATAATACTTTTAAGTGTAAAATTAAATTAAAAGTTAGTTGGAATTATTAGGATTTTATTTGGATGAAAATTGCATTCGCGCCAAGTAGGGTAGGTCGATCTCGTAAGACAAGCTCTGGACGATTAGTGTGGGTTGGCGCGAATGAATTACCAACGTGTTTGGCAACGCCTAATGTAATTGCAACCGCTTTGATAGCCATCACGATGTTTTTATCACCAAAAAAGACAGATTTCTTTTTTTGTTCTCCCATTAATTTTTTTTATGTTGGTTTTTTTTTATTTTTATTTTATTTTAGTTGTTTTTGCGGTTGCAGACTTGTTTAGCGCGAAAACTGATAATTGTTATTCAAAGCGTCAACACCATCTAATTACAGCATTTATCTCCAAATCGATTGCTCTGTATCGTACTTGACCTTAACAGGGACCATTTTTCACTGCAGGGGGTCTCTACATATATTTTTTTTTTATCTCGCACCCCACACTCACCCCTAAGGTGACATTACATTTATTATTTTTATTATAAAAAAATATAGTTTTTTTTTTATAAGTTTAAAAAATTTAGCTTTATCAGAAATAAACTTCCTTAGGGTAGTTTTTTTTTCTTCAACTTATTTTTATTTATTTATTTTTTTTAGCTTCTTAATTTTTTTTTTTGTAATTGAGAAAATTACAGCGTGTAAAATTTAACTGACATTTTGGCTAATCAAGCGTTTCACTTTCAAAAAAATCACCGTTCACTATATAAAAAATTATAAGAAAAAAAAAAGATATTTTGTTTTTAATAAGAAATGAAATAGAATATTTTTTATGACGATTTTTAATTGATGAAAAAATACTCCCCGTGGAGATAAAACTCAGCCAAAAAAAAAATTTCATTTTTTAATAACTGCTTGTACTTAATATCTAGAAGAAGAAAAAAATTCGTTGTTGTTGTTAATGTTACAGTTTATGCGGTCGAATGATGTTTGGTTTTTTATTATAATTTATAATTATACGGCAGTAAAAAATTGGCGCAACCCGCACACTTATTTAAAAAGTTAAAACCTCGATTTAACAATGATTATTTTATTATTATTATTATTCTTTTTTTTTTTTTAGGATAATTAAAAATATAAGAACCTTTCAATCCAAATGGTGAAAATCATGTACCGTGCAAACGGGGATTTTGTTCAGAAAATGCCGAATACTGGGTATTCGTTTTTTAAATGTAAAAATAACATTAATAATACAGTAAAAATAAAAAGAATACCAGTATTAATATCAAACTTTCACTTTGAAAGTTATGCCGTTAAGTAGGACGATGCATAATGTGAATGCTGGCACTGTAAACAGTTGATAAGATAATATCATTTCAGCTCGCAATAATAATATTGACCTGCTCTGAAATTGCTTCGCAATATATATTTTTTGTTTTTAGAATATTTCAACAATATTTTGAAACAAATTACAAATTTTTAAATTTTAGCTAAAACGTTGATGGTTTTTTTATTTTTTATTTTTTGTTTACATTTTCAATTTTAAATGAGATATTACAGTTCTTTAGTAAGATTTTTTTAACTCCCGATTTTATGTTTTAAGGTACTAAGCTGTTAAATTTTTGAAATAATTATTTACGATTTTTGGTTTTTCATAGAAAATTAAATAAATAACATTTTATTACCTGTACGTGGTTTTTGTTATTTACTGATACATATTCATTTTATTTCTATTTTTTTTTGTTGCATTTACTGTACTTAGATTATTCCATATGTTATTCAGTGTTCTTTTTTTAAATATCATTAAAAAAGTTTTAATTGAAAAAAAATATTTTAAATTAATAATGTAGACTATTTTATGAGATTGGAAGCTGAGGAAAAGTGTCACTGTCAAACTAATATCAATTTAAATGTTTTATGAGAATAATATTGTATTTAATGATTTTATTGTGGGTATTGATTAACCGACCACTCTTCGTATCAGAAAGTGATCGCTTCCCGTCTTG
>JAQGAY010002425.1:0-10518 GCA_034698085.1 Polydesmus angustus
AAAAAAAAAATCGTGACAGGTGAAATTGATTGTAACTATGATTTATGACGCAGAAGAAAACGCAGCATCTTTCCTCTTCTTTTCTTTTCTTCATTCGAATACAAAACGAGGGATGGCGAGAGAGAAGCTGGGAAAAGAGAAGGAAAAAAAAATCTTCTCCATCTTTTTCATCTTTTCTTTAAGTGGCAAGTGAAGGCGGAAGGTAACGGGTAGCGGATTCTCACGGTGTTTTTTTTTATTATTATTTTTTTTAAAAAAAAAGAAGAAAAAAAAAAAAACGTCACAAGGTAATATTACATTGTTACGCTTTACGACGACGAATTATCGCTCGAAATTTGTTTCTCGGATTTTAATTCGAAATGTATTTAAAGAGGAGGAGGAGGCGAGAAAAGCGGCTTAAATCATTTCGAATCAATTCGATACCGTTTACAAGGCTTTTTTTTTTTTGT
This sequence comes from Polydesmus angustus, assembly GCA_034698085.1. Classification (NCBI taxonomy): domain Eukaryota; kingdom Metazoa; phylum Arthropoda; class Diplopoda; order Polydesmida; family Polydesmidae; genus Polydesmus; species Polydesmus angustus. Next base: position 450 of record JAQGAY010002425.1, read on the forward strand.
TTACAAAGCAGGTCACGCTGGAATTTTTCGTAAATTTTTCAATAGATTAAATAATGTAATAGGTCGAACCTATTGGGATATTTTATTTGTTGTTGTTGTTGTTGCTTCGGACGATTTTTTTTCTTCTTTTTTCATTTTCCGCTTTGAGACTTGTATTTTCTTCTCGTCGTCGATGGAAGTTGTTTACCGTATTAATCCAGGGGATTCTTGAAGGCGATATTCGAGGCGGATAACGATAGAATCGCGTTACATCGGTTCTCGTGTTGTCACGGCTTACGGCATTCGATTTCCTTCATTATAAAACGTGGAGATAAGCACATGATTTGGCGCGGTATTAATAAATACAAGCGGTGATTTTTTTTTTTTCCTTCTTTATTTAAAAAAAAAAAAAAAAAAAAAGAGGCAAGCGAACTCCGCGTGAGATCGGATTTCGACTTTTACTTTAGGAAATACGATTCCGTAGGTGTTAGGCTGTGTTTATTGGGTGGTGGGGGTACTCTCCTTGCTCCTATTTTTTATCTTTCTTCTATCCTCTTATCTATTTGTTTGTTTATTGTCTGCTGCAACTATTGTTGTTCGCCACAATTTGGACAATTGGGGAATTTGACTCCCGCTAAATCATTCGCTAATGTTTTATTCATAAGATATTTACACTCTTAATTCTCGCTTTCACTTGTTTTTTTGTTGCTTTATTTATTTATTTTATAACGTGCTAAAATTTCTGTTTTTAATTTATTATTGTTTTATTTATTTTTTTTATAATATTAACTAAAATTAATCCGGATTGACCTGGTTTGACCTGCGGCGAGGAATGTTTTTTTTTTTTTTTTTTTTTTTGGCGAATTTAATTTTCTAAGTACACGTATTGTGTTTTGTTGATGGAAGTCTCTCCGCAGTAGCAACGGCAGCAGCAGCGAGCACTTGATCTCCCACTCGATTCGCCGGGTTGCCTAGCAACGTCACTTTATTCGGCGAGGACATTCGCTTCGGCTATTTTAATTCCATCATCTTAAAATTTAAAGACGTCGACGATTAAGTTTTTGTTTTTGTCTTGGTTTTTTTTCCCTCTTCTCTCGTCTTCTGCGTTGACATTTTGCGCGTGCAGTAGGGTGTGTTTTTGCGGTATTTCCCAACCTTTTTTTTTGTTGTTGTTGCTGCTTTACATCCAGTCCAATTGAATTGCATCTTATTTATGCAGCGCATCGCTAGTGCAACTAAAGAAAATCATTATAAAATGTGCTTGAAAAAAAAATAATAAATGGTTGCATAAATAAAGTAAAGTTTTGCATTTAAAAAAGAAAAAGGTACCCGGTAAAAAGGTTGCGCAAAAAATGATTGCATTTAAAATTTTGCTTAAAGGGATTAGATTCTGCTTAAAACAATGGTTTACATTTGGCGATATACAGTATTATATTTGCTAAGAAAAAACAAAATGGTTATCGGTACTGGGAAATTGTTTCAAGAAAGTTTTATATAAATTATTACCGGTACCGGTACTTCCCGGTACTTCGAAAAATTGAAAACATTTTACTAAAAAAAAAAACTGCTTTAAATTTGGCTAAGAAAATGCAGTAATACCTGCTTAAGGCGGACCATATAAATCTAAATAAGCGGACAATAAAGTTGGGAACCCACGGTAAAATAGCTCTAAACTGGTAAAACTGTTCAACGCGGAAACGGAAAGCATTTTGAACACCAAAAGATAAATGAAAACCGCTTAAAACGGAAAACAAAATCCATTTTTTTAAACAAAGTTTAGGAGGAAATGATCTCCCACTCGAAATGTATCAACAAAAATTAATACACTTAACTCTCCAATAACACGGGGGTTCTCATTGCACGAATTTATTTTTACACGAAATAACGTATGTCCGTAATACGACGCTTTTAAAAAGCGAATAAACAAGTCAATTTTTAATGAAATTGAATTAATTTTTTCTATTTACATTAACTAGCACCTCCCATTTACTAATAAAAAACAATTTTTGGAATATGACCTCTAAAAGTGAGTCGGCACGCGTAAACGTGCTCACTTTGACGGCTAAAGCTTTTTGCGGATTTCCAGCCTACACCTACCGACTGCATCTCGGCACGTGCCGGCATCTACCATAGGATTAATGCAAATTTCCTTAAATTTCCTTGAGCGCATTATTACGTGCCGACTCAGTTGTAGAGGTCACATTCTAAAAATTGTTTTTTATTATTAAATGGGAGATGCTAGTTAATGTAAAAAATAAAAAAATTAATTCAATTTCATTAAAATTTGACTTGTTAATTAACTTTTTAAAAGCTTCGTATATTTACGGACACACTGTATAAATTGATGCCATTTTCACAGACCACGGTGCCTTACAACACGAAATTTCTGTCTTACACGAAAATAAAATTCGTGTTGTTTGAAAACTGAAACACATTTCCAATCTCATACACTTTAAATTACTCTCAAACGCTCTAAAATGCTCTCCCATGCAAATGAAAGGTATTGTGCTTGATATACGGCCTGTTTTTCAGGAACGTGGCGTAGCCGAATAGCGAGGTATGGGTGTACCGGTACTCGAAAATACGTAAAATAAAGCTTCGACCTAACTTTTTTCGTTTTTAGGAAATAAAGCCTATTTTTAATGCTCGAAAGGATCTTTTAGAATGAGGATTTATCGCGGTACGTAACATTTCTCTCAGGTGGGAGCGCGACACACCGGTTGAGAAGCGCTCGTTTTTCTATCTACACTACCGGTAGTGTACTGGCGGAGGCGCGTTGTTCGAGGGAATAAATGAAGGAGGGGCGGAGTGAAGCATTAGCGGCGGTGGACCGGTAAATAGCTCTGCGTATTACGAATTAAAAAAAGAGGAGGAAAGTAAAAAACGAGAGAAATAAAAAAAGAATTAAAGGGGGGATTAAGAATGATCGCGGCGTTTCCGGCTACATCTTCTTCGGGTGACGTAAGAAGGCGCGCAGGCGCGATCGATAAAAATATTTTGGGTGGTTGGATGGAGAGAAAAGTCAACTTTTGGCATTTGTTTGGCCTTTGTTTTTCTCTCTCTCGTTCTCTCATGCTTTCTCTTCCATTTGAGATGAGCGTTTTCTGAGCGGGAAGTTGGAAAATTCTGCTCGTTTGTGGAAGATTATGTTCCCATCTTTTTAGAGGTTCTTCTTTTTTTTTTTAATATATTTCTCACTTCCGGTTGGAAGGGCTTTCTGAGTACATCCATCGTTAAGTGTTTCTTAGAAGAAGAAGACGAAAAAAATAAGAGAGGGATGTAAGAATAAGAAAAAGAAAATAAAAAATGTGCGTACCGGTAGGAGGTTCGGAAATTGCGAAAGGGAAGGGTTGACGTTATAGGTAAATTTATGGACATGCAAATCGGTGGAAATTATCGTCAACTATAAACGTAATTAATGACGTTTTATTATTACTCTTATTTGTGAGTCTTCACTTTTTTTGCCCCCAACTTTTTTTTTGTATTTGGTTTATTCGAAATATTTATGGCGCCGAGTGATTTAGAGTTTCACGCGTCATTTAATGCTAATGACGTCATTAAAGTATTTATTTTAAGTGAGATTATCTCTGAAGGTGCGAAGGAAGCAAATTTTGACTTGTTTGAAGAAGAAGCGAGTGGGGGAGGGAAGTTTTTTTTTTTTTTGCTAACACGCCACTTTTAGTGAATCATAAAGTACAAGGTGGCCTTAAAGTAGGAGCACTTTATTGCAATGTTTGAATAAATTAGAATAATGTAGGGGTAACACCAACGTAGGAAAAAAAAATCCCGTTTTTAGTGCGACGTAAAAAATGTTTTTTTTTCCTTCTTTTCTTTTTTTTTATTTACTTTTATGTCCAGTCGGGAACTTGTGTTGGTTTAAATGCAAATTAATTTCAGTGCAACGTAACAAATACACCAAATTTTCAGTTTAACGGTTTTAAAAGTTTAAGTTTAAAGTAAAAACTAGGAAATTTAGTTTGAAAACATAGATTTTCAATTAGGTAGCAACGAAATATTTTAAGTTTTGGAGGATTTCGGAGTTACTTGTTTTTTACAGCGCTTTTTTTCCATACGATGAAACGATAACGATGCTGTACCGCTAATTGTTTGCAAATTATTTTATTCATGAAGCATAGTTCAAAAATTAAGCATTAAACTAAAAGTTTTCTGAATTTGGACCTTTTTTTTAAATTCAACTCTCTATAATATCGTAATGATGGTTTAACGTGGATTTAGTAAGAAATTACTTTGAAGCGTTGAATGTATTAACAATACATGCTGGGAGGGTAGCGCACTCCTGTAATCCTGCTAGTCTATGGAAGCTGGGGAGAAGGTTTTTCACGGGTTCAAGCCCGAAATATCACTTTCTCTTCTATTTGTAATCTAACGATGATATTTGAATGAATTCGAATGCTAAAATGACAACATACTCGTAATTGTTGTGTCCTCTGGACGAAAAGCAATAAAAAAAATAAAAAATAAATACATCATTAACTTGACCTCCGAATGATAATATGCCGTTAACAGAAATTTTGGAATTAAGAATAGAGATTTTGTGGACAGAGTTTTTTCTATTTTATTATGCTTAACTTCTCTTCTTATTACGTAAGAATTAAATTTTTATATTTATTGCCGGCATATTAATTATTCTTAAAACTGTAATGACGTCATAATAAGATTTATTAAAAATTCAAACGCAATTTTTTTTTATTATTTTATTGTAAATGTATACAGTATTTAGAAGAACAAGCAAAAAACTTATCCACAAACTCATAATAATTAATGTGTTCACTACGGAAAATCTAATAATTTTGGTTTTATTTTATGTTTTATTACTTACTTTTCCAACCTTTAACTTGTTTAAAAGAAAGTAAGTAAGAAATATGATTTTGTTATAGCGGGCGCGTAATTAAAAAGCAATTATCGTTATGCGGTTTCTTTGAGTTTTCTCGAAATTTAAGAATAATATTTTCTTTAAATAACTGCCAATGATATTATTCGAGTTTGGACTTTATAATATTTGAATTTTGGTGTCACTTTTCAAGTTCATCAATCGCATTTAATTAATATCAAGCTAATCGACTCAAATAATTTTTATGTTTACGAAATTTGAGCAATTTTTAGAAATATTAAGTTTAAACGTTTAGCGGTATTTTAATTGCAATTATACTGTACATTGATAAACCTTATTTGAAGATGAATTTACCCCGCTATTTTTTATTTATAGTAAAAATATATTTTAAGAGAACCGAGAAAACGTTTCACGTTCGTTTTGGAAAAGATAAATTTCTACTTATTATAATTGCTTTTTTTCCCAGTAATTTTTAAATAGTAATATTAAAAGTACATATTGGCAGTACATACTGTAATTATCGCATTTTGGTTAAAGCAGTTTCACTTAGCACGAGTTTTCATGATGAGAAATGTGCACGAAAAACGGTTCAAAACCTACATAAAACGGAAAGGCAAATGCATCTTTTTTTTTTACAAGATTATTTCAATATTGGACTAATTTAATGATTTTTTTCTTTCATCTAAAAAATCATTGAAAACATCTTGTAAAAGTGTGTTAAAAATTAAAAGTCTGAATATAATTATTACGGTAATAGTGTATATAAAAGTACAGTACATGTATAATGTAATGTATAAATAATGGTTAGAATAAATGAATAATAATAAAATAGTATAATAAAGTATATATTATAGTAATACAACAGAATATATACTGTACAGTAATAGTACAGTATAGTATACAGAAGTACCGGTATTGAAAGAATTCAATGGATTTCACAAACCCATCAATCGCTTTAGTCGGATATAACGTAATAAAATACTAGTTCCTTTTGATATACAGTAGTTATAACCGAATCCTACTGTATAAATATTATAAAATCCTCGAGATGAGCTATTTGTGACTATGATTGAATGAATAAAATGGTTTATTTCAAGAAACATCAACTATATGCACGCCCTATTTGGGGCTATCGCGATCGACCGATTGGAAACTACTGGTCTAAAATATTTTTTTTAATAATTTTTTTTTTTTTGGAAAACAATACACCAGAGAAAATTTGAAAATGAAAAGTATAGTCGTGAAGCTAAATAAATCTGGATACTGGAAACCTGGATACTTGATACGTTTTGTCCCTACTTGTGGGACGTAAACAAATACTGAAAATACTAGACGAAAATGGTCATCAAATACGGTAGCCTACATGCTTCCCGTTCAAAATTTAGTTTATTATTATTTTTTTCATATAAGTCTTACCGGTACATGAAGAAAAAAAAAGATTGGTTTCGTATTGAAATGTTGAAAGCGTTTGAGTTGAACAAAGGTCGAGGGAAAGTGGTGAGTTGCTCGCATTTAGTGCTGAACTACGTGTATCGTTTTCACTGCGTAGATTGTTGTTGAATTCTTCTTTTTTTTTTTTTTTATATATTTTTTTAACGACTTTTTGAAGAGTCGAGTTAAGTTGGTAGAGAGATAAGAAGAGAGGAAAAAGAATGCAATAGTCGTCAACAATTCCGTATTTCAATGCAAGTTAAAGGGCGTTTGGGTGGCAGCGGTGGTTGTTGTTGTCGATTGAGTTTTAGGAGAGGTGGCGCTGTGATTGCGCGCGCGCTCACGTACGGGTATCGTTAGGTATACGCCGTGCCAGAGAGAGAGACAGACGGATGGAGCGAGAGAAGAGACGGTTTCGCATGGTATCCATGGAGAGAGTATCCATGCCAATTCAGATTGTCTCAGGCGCGTACAAAAGGGACACGGAAAAGTAAAAGAAGAAATGGGCAGAAAAGAAAAAGGAAAAAAAAAAAAAAAAAAAATAGAAGCGCAATCGAGTGTCTGAGACCACAATTCGATTGTCTTCCTTTCTCCATCCTTCACTTGCCACTTCTCACTTGGGAATTCACTAAGTATCTGCAGTGCTGCACACTACATTAGACATCTTTTTCTTCCTCGCACGCAACTTTTTTCTTCTCTCCCAAAAATATTTTTCATCGCGCACGCAAATTTATTTCTATATCTTTATTTTTTTGTTGTTGTGTGTGTGTGTGTGTGTGTGGAGGGAGAATTTAGTCTCTGAAAAATAAATAATACAAGAATGAAAGAAAAAAAAAAAAAAGAATGGTATTTCTGGGCATTTGAAGGTGAAATTGATTATTCTTTCACGGCGACATTCATATTTGATGAAGAGAACGCTGAAAAACTTATTAGGCATTAAATTACTTAGAATTCAAAGCGGTTAAGTTGAGAAATGCGTTTAAAAGATGTACGACTTTAAGTCAATCGTACCCCGTCTTTTTTTAATGCTCCCGAGGATACTAATTAGCCAAAAGTTGTAATTAAGTTTAAAATCATTATTTATTTTGGTTGAAACTTTTTGGATGGAATAGTTTTACTACCGGTACCGTAAAAGTTTTAAATTACGGTATTTTTTTTTTTTTTTTTAATGTTAACTAAATCTTATTCGGTTAAAGCGGAACGATCGAAAACTGAAGCGTTTTTTTATTTTTTATTTTAATAGATTTTTAGTGTTCGGTTAGCGAATTGGACCTTTGGTTTTTTTTTTTTTTTTCTTTTTTTAAGAACGTTTGGACTGGTTTATCGTCGCGTGGTTTTTGGGTCTAAGTGTTAAATGGAGTGAATTAAAATGTTTTTGACTGTAGCGCTGCCGCGGATACGGTAGTTTTAATCAGGCGGAGGGAGATTGTGATTGGATCACCCGAGAAGGACTGGTTGGCTGCATGTCGAATGTATTGAATATTTGAGCGCGCGAGACACGAGCTGAGCCGAGAGAAAAGACTTTGAGCCGTTTTCATTTATGGATTAAGACCGCTTCCCACTTGAAATGAGGCGATATGACAGCTCTCACGTGACATTTTCTTATCGCGCGCAAACCATCTCGACGAGAGGTGACAAAAAGGGATTAATCATTTTTTAAAAGGACGGCTTTTTTTTAAACGAAAAAAAAAAAAAAGGGCGGTTGTTGGAAATAGCACGTACATGTATTAGCAAAAGTTTACATTTATAGGAGGAAAAAGTTAATTTCAAGATTACACGGGATTTTTGATAAGTTTACATGCGTCTGAAATTAAGCATCAACTAGGTGTTAACTTTTTAAAACTTTTAAAATTTTGGTTCCTAGTAGCGCATAATATGATGCTTTTTTATAACATTAAAACATGTAGCAGAACAGATTTTAATACAAAATTTTAGATCGTATTTTTGAACAAAATAAGGTTGGTTTTGGGAGTTCCTCGTCTCCAAAAACGAATTATTCCACCATGTCATTTAAATGCCAACTAGTAATAATAATAATAAAAAAGCTGATTTTTTATAACAATTTTTGGCCTTTTTATGCCGCAAATTTTCTCACAAAAAGGCTTTTCAACAACACAATAATTTCAGTTTAATTAGTAAGATAATGTTGAAAAGAAAGCGGTAGATTTTATAGATAAGGAAACGGGCTCACGATGAGACAGCCTAATCGAGTAATGCATTTACTGTACTGTATTTAACATTAAAAGTTTAAGATTTGTGAAGTTAATTGTGAAAACTTTCAGTGGACTAGAAAAGCATTTGCACACGCTGAAAAAAAAAGTGGAATTTTTCGTAAATAAACCTTTAATCTGTTGCAAAAACACGATTAAACATTCACAGGGAAACATTTATTTACTAGTGCATGTATAAAAAATGAAATTTAATCCATTTATTGACTAATGAGGAAATGAAAAAACGTAAAATTTTAATGCAAAAAAAATATCTGTGCATAAGATTTTAACTTTTTCAGATGGAGATCGATGAGATGCTAGAAAATAAAAGTTTTTCTAGAAAAAAAAGTACACTGTTTTTGTTCATCGTACATTTACAAACTAATATTATTGCAAGTGCTACCTGCAAATTGCTTAGGATAATTATTGTTAAAACCAATATTGTGGGTCTTGTTTAGGTAGCCTAACTACGATCTCCCTTGAAAAAAATTGTTTATCAATTTAATTTTTACTGGTATTTAATATACATTTATTATTGCATTAAGAAAGTATTTATGGAGAAGGAAATAATTACGGTATTACAGTATTAAGAATTATTTAAAAAAAAAAATAATGAGCGTTTTAATACTTGTTCGTTGCCAATGAATTTCGAGCTGATTTTTCGTAGTGATTGATGCCGAATTTTATTTTTTTAAATAAATTTTTACTTTTTTCTTGTCAACTAAATTCGCATAAAAAATGTCGCTAACCTTAAACAAAAAATGGAAGCAATTTATTTGTATTTTGTTTGGAAAGTCTCGGCTACAATCGAGCTATTTTATCTTATTCTTTTTCTCCGGTACCGACGATTTGCATTTGACCTTTCCGTCTGATCTTTTTTTTTATTTTATTGTTTTCGGTTACGATTGTTTGAACAAGTATCATAATCCGCCAATAGATTTAAAATTGTTTATTCAAATTATTTGTGAACGCGGAGGAGCATTTGAAATAAGTCTCGATCATTAAAAGACATTGTTTGGGTTTAAATCCTCTTAATCTCAACATATTAACTCGAACGATATACGTTTAAGAGTCCTTTTTCTCTCTAAAAAGAGCTCAGAAAGAGAGAATGAAAGACGTTTCCGCCCCCACAGACGGCGCTCCACTCATTCCTGGAAATCTTTTTACGCCAATCGGTTGGAATTGAATTTCTATTGATTGGTCTGAATGCAATTAGCGTCGGTGACTACTACATCCTACGCTATTTCTCCGACCATCTTCAATTCTTATCGTGTATCAATTAAAAGCTTAAGTCGGCAAGCGGAAACCGACTTACGGAAGCGGCTAGGTCAGGTTTAGCAGTTTAATTTGGTTACGGCGGAAACTCTTTCACGTCGTTTTTTAACGGTTATTTCAATTCCTACATTGCTTTCTTCGTCAGACTTGATCTACCAATTACAATAATTATGATTTAGGCGTAGAAGCAACTTCCCTTTCTGTAATTATTTCGCTTGTTTTAAGATTTCAGCGACAGGAACAAGATTTTCCAAAACCACTTTTTAGAATAAGTGTAAAACTTACACGCAACTGAAATAAGCAAAAATTTCAAAACATTTTG
>JAQGAY010002426.1:0-10516 GCA_034698085.1 Polydesmus angustus
ATTAAAGTTAAAATTCCATTAAAGTTAAAATTCCATTAAAGTTAAAATTCCATTAAAGTTAAAATTCCATTAAAGTTAAAATTTTATTAAAATTACAATCCCATTAAAGCTAAAATTTCACTGCTGCATTAGAAAAATTTCATTGTAACGAAACCTTTCACATAATATTATTATAGAAAATTTTAGTAGCTAAAATTTCACAAAAATGAAAATCTCAGCCTGAATTAACAATTTCAACAAAACAGAAACTTATTACAGTATAAAGAAAATTTCACATAAAATTAATTATAGTACAAATTTCACCATAACGAAAATTTGATAAACAGCGAAATTGAGCACACCGGTGTAGGGAAATAATGTTTAATAAAAATGAAACAGATTTAGTGACTTTTTCCTCTTTAAAAACGATAAATTTATAAAAAAAAATTTATTTTATAGGAAAACCGATTTTATTTTTTTTTTCCTATGTTAAAAGCATTTTTATTTATTTTTTTTATATATTTATTTTTTTTGCGTGATTTTTGATGTGAAGCAGATCGAACAATTTTATTATTTTCTCCACTTTTCATGTTCTTACTATTCGATTGGAAAAAAATTGAAAGCGGAATAAAAATCCACCGTGAAAATATAGACATGTAAATATATAGCTCCTATAGAAGAGGGAGTGTGTGTTTTGATGGAGAGGGATTATGAACAGCCCCCGACCCCCACGCGCACACACACCGGAAGTAGCGCATGCGCACTCCTCGTCAATTGCCATTTGAATAAACGTGCGTGTGATTTAACGCTCGTGTGTTTCTACCTCGTTCAAAATATTATTATTCTCACTTGCACTTTTTTTTTTCTTTTTTTATTTAAAAAACAAAACACAAAAAAAAATCAATTTAGCTAATTTCAATCTGCAAATAAAATTCAAGTTTGAAATTCACAATTACAAAACAAACTTGTTCTCGATATACAGGTAAATCACTAAGCAACAAAATCTACCAACGCAAGAAAATTTTCATCATACAAAACGAAATAAAATGAAATTTCGGGAATAAAAAATTGTCAATAAAACGAAATTTAAAGAAAAATTTATAGCGAAATTTTAGGAATAAAAAAATCTCAAAAAAACGAAATTTGTGAAATAAAATATTCTCAAAAAGCCGAAATTTTGAGAATTAAAAGTTGGAAATAAAACCAAAATTTAAAGCAAAATTTTAAGAATTAAAAATTCTCAAAAAGGCGAAATTTTGAGAATTAAAGATTTTCAATAAAACAAAAATTTAAGGATTAAAAATTCCCGAAAAAACAAAATTTTAGGAATATTAAGATCTAAAAAAAAAAAAGCGAAATTTTTAAATAAAAAATTCGCAAAAAATCAAAATTTTAGGAATAAATAATTAAAAAATTGTCAATAAAACGAAATTTAAAGAAAAATTTATAGCGAAATTTTAGGAATAAAAAAATCTCAAAAAGACGAAATTTGTGAAATAAAATATTCTCAAAACGACGAAATTTTGAGAATTAAAACTTGGCGATAAAACGAAAATTTAAGGAATAAAGCGAAATTTTAGTACCCGGTATTAAAAATTCTAAAAAAGACGAAATTTTAGCAAAAAAAATTTTCAAAAAAGCGACATTTTTGAAATTAAAAATAGTCAATAAAACGAAATTTAAAAGAAAAAAAAATTCTCAATAAAGTAAAATTTTAATAAAAAAAAAAAAAAAATTCAAAATTAAAGCGAATTTCGGATTAAAAAAAGCACAATTTAATTTTATAAACAGAAAATGAAATGAAAACGTTATTTTATATTCCAAACAAAAATGACTACAGCAATAGCGCACGAGAACGAAGAATCGAGGTTATTCGTAACCAAAAGTTGGAATAGCGTCGACAACGAAGAACCGTGCTGTGGAGTAAAGAAAACGAAAAATCGAGGGTTTCACGCGACCTTAAGCTGAGAATAAGATCGACGATTAAAACGAAGAATCGGGGTTTTCTCGCTGCAGCGCTCGTGATTGGTCTCGCCATCGCGGAGCCCATCATTAACTCGAGCGTGTTTTGTAATTGTGCCGTGGCGACCCCTATCGGCCGACTACAAATGAGATGTGTCATCCGGGGAATCCCCCAGGGACCTCTCCTCCACCGCGCCTGCGCACTCATCGATTTCGGTGGCTCAAAAAAAAAAAAAAAAAACGAATAATAAAAAAAAAAAAGATTTAAAGGAAGTTCAAGGGGGAGGAGTTTAGCCCAGGGGGCGGGGCCGATGATGGCCGCGGTTAACGACGCCACCTAACGTCATTAATGCCCGATAAAAGTTTTTATGTCACCGCTAGGTGGCGCCACTGCTCGCTCGCTCTCCCGCTCAAATCTCTACAAAATCTTAAGATTAATCATCCCTCCTTCTCTCCACCGCGCCCCTCCGTCCCCCCAGCCCCCGCGCCCCCCTTCTCAACCCCCTGCCTCTCTCTGCTGCGTCAATCCCTCAGCTCACATCTCCATTATCAGCGCACTTCCGGTTTTCATGCGCCTGCGTCACGCGCACAAAGGAAGCGGAGTTTCAATTAATCATTCAGCGATTCGCCTTCTTCATCGCCACAAATGTTTGTGCAATGTTTCCCCGTTTTAATCATGGTGCTTCTAAAAATGTTTCTGGCATTATCTATGGTGTTTCTGAAATGTTCCCCCTTTTTAAATGTGGTGTTTCTAAAATGTTTTCCGTGTGTGGACAACGGTGGCTAGAAAATCTTATTTTAACTACGATCTTTCCGAAGAGTTTTTCTAAAAATGTGGTTTATTCGTAGTACAGTGGAACTCTAATATTCGTCTCCACCAATATCCGTCATTTTCGAAATTCGTCATGTTTTTTCTTGTCTGATATTCGTCGCAGATTCAGTATTCGTCACAATCAGTCGCCACTTTCAGTCAGCTGATTGCCATTATTAGAGGGAATTTTAAAAATTATAGCAAAAAAAAAACACTGTGTTCGATATAAGTCATTTTTGCTATTCGTCTATTTCTCTGGAACGGATTAATGACGAATATTGGAGTTCCACTGTATAGGGTGTTCGTTTGATGACGTTAGTTTTGAACCATGAATAAATCAGTCAAAATTTAGTAAAAATGAATTATTTTTTTTTTAAATTTACATTAATTAACACCTCCCATTTAATACCATACAAAATAATTTTTAGAGTATGGCCTCTCCAAGTGAGTCGGCACGTGTAAACGTGTTCTCTTTGACGGCAAAAGCTTTTTGCAAACTTTCAGCCAGCCCCTGCCGACTGAATCTCTGCATCTACCGTAGGATTAATGAAATTTTCCTCGAGCGCATTAACACGTGCCGACTCAGTTGTAGAGGTCATATTCTAAAAATTGTTTTTTTATTATTAAATAGGAAGTGTTCATTAATGTAAATAAAAAAAAAATAATTCATTTTCATTAAAATTCGACTGATTTATTCATGTTTCAAAACTAACGTCATCCAAGGAACACCCTGCATAACCAATTTTTCCTCCAATTAAAACCAATGTTTCCTCGATTTAAACCAGTAAACATTTGTTCCTAAAGTTGCCAGTAGTGTTTTGTTTCCATTGTCTACGAAGGTGGCGACATTTTTTTTTAAATTCACATTTTAAGAATGCATATTTTAAACTAGAAATCCGCTAAAACACACAAAACCACGCCTACCAATATCTTAACTCCGCCCTCGTCGGAAAATATCGAAGCGTTTCGTTTGAAAAACGAGCAAAAATCGCCAACAAATCTGTTACAAATGTCCCCAAAAAAGCGGATAAATTGAAGGCAAAAGTGCGTCGTAAACAAAGCGCCCTACCGCAGCGCCCCCTCGATCCCTCGGCCCCACTAAGCCCCCCTTCCCTGAAAACGAGTGGCGACGGTGGCGCCTAAATCCCATCAAAATAAATGCGAGAATGGTGGCCATCAAAACGCCGCAAAATTGAATTTTTACGTCATCTGAATAGAATAAGTAGAAGAAAGGGAATAAAAAAAATATGGCTGACGTCACATCCGGTCTCCCACACGGCGTATAATAAAGTTAGGCCTGCTATTTCCGGTTTCACGCTCGATGGCGCTGGCAACGTCTCTGCTTAATTATTCCGCTTGGCGGCCTAATTACAACTCGTATTACCTCGATTTTAATCTAGATTAAGGGACTTCCATCTTTCGCTAACAAAATATGCATTCAACTAAACGAGGTTAAATTATTAAAAAAAAAAAACTACGGTAAAAAAAAAAAAAAAAATTGCGCATGCGCAGACCCAAAACTCGACGTCACCTGATATTCTTTTAATCTAGGTTAAGAGACTTCCATCTTTCGCTAACAAAATATGCTTTCAACTAAACGAGGTTAAATTATTATAAAAAAAAAATAAAAGTGCGCATGCGCAGACCCCAAACTCGACGTCACCTGATATTCTTTTAATCTAGGTTAAGAGACTTCCATCTTTCGCTAACAAAATATGCTTTCAACTAAACGAGGTTAAATTATTATAAAAAAAAAATAAAAGTGCGCATGCGCAGACCCCAAACTCGACGTCAGCTGATATTCTTTTAATCTAGATTAAGAGACTTCCATCTTTGGCTAACAAAATATGCATTCAACTAAACGAGGTTAAATTATTTTAAAAAAAAACTAAAAAAAAAAAAAAAATTGCGCATGCGCAGATCCCAAACTCAACGTCACCTGATATTCTTTTAATCTCGATTAACCGTAATTTAAAAAACTAGAAATCGGTTGCAAAATGGAGGATTTAAATAACAAAACATATATCATTCGGAAGTATGACGAGTCGGTTTCGCCACATCCGGGCGACGGTCGAGGCTCTACTTCCGGTCGAGTATATGACGGAGGAGAAAAAATAAAAAGATGAGTCGTAAGTGGTTGTTGATACACGGGCGATTAGAGCGCCATCTGCAGCTGACACCCGAGATTTACCTCCGCCATTGCCAGCCGAAGCCCCGCCTCTTTTAATTAAACCCTCTCTCTCTCTCTACGCACGCGCGCGCGCGCACCGGGCGGAAGTGGCTGTAATTTACGAGCAGGCGCAGTGACGTCAGCGCCACGGAGCTAATTGAAGCCGCGTAAATCACGCCTCCTGCCCGCCAAAGGTGTGTGTGACACGCGCGTGCACTGTCCCTCACTCGCCCAGCGCCACCTTTCGGCGGAGGGGGAAAGCATTAATTAAGCCGGCGTCGGGTGCCGTGACCGTGAGTTACGAGCCACCGTTAAACGCTAATTATTAGCGCGATCAACCAACGCCATTTCATTCATTTGGAATAAATCTCCGTTTCAATTTAGGACATTTGTTTTCTTCTATACGTGTTTACTGACGTCATAACGCGCGTGCGCCTCACAGTACCCTCTAGACCTCGGTTTACGTCGTCAACTCAACGAATCACTCTTTAAACTCTTTAAAAAAACCACTAACTTAATCCTGAAAAACACTCACTTAATCCTGAAAAACACTCACTTAATCCTGAAATACACTCACTTAATCCTGAAAAACACTCACTTAATCCTGAAAAACACTCACTTAATCCTGAAAAACACTCACTTAATCCTGAAAAACACTCACTTAATCCTGAAAAACACTCACTTAATCCTGAAAAACACTCACTTAATCCTGAAAAACACTCACTTAATCCTGAAAAACACTCACTTAATCCTGAAAAACACTCACTTAATCCTGAAAAACACTCACTTAATCCTGAAAAACACTCACTTAACTCTAATAAACCCTAACTTAACTCTTAGAAACACTCATTTAACTCTAGAAAACACTCACTTATCTCAAGGGAACACTCACTTAACTCTAGGAAACACTCACTTAACTCTAGGAAACACCTACTTAACTCTAGGAAACACTCATTTAACTCTAGGAAACACTCACTTAACTCTAGGAAACACTCATTTAATTCTAGGAAACACTCATTTAACTCTAGGAAACACTCACTTAACTCTAGGAAACACTCATTTAACTCTAGAAAACATTCACTTAACTCTAGGAAACACTCATTTAATTCTAGGAAACACTCATTTAACTCTAGGAAACACTCACTTAACTCTAGGAAACACTCATTTAATTCTAGGAAACACTCATTTAATTCTAGGAAACACTCATTTAATTCTAGGAAACACTCATTTAACTCTAGAAAACATTCACCTAACTCTAGGAAACACTCTTTAAACTAAGAAAATTCTTTTCTATAGGGTGATCGTTGGATGACGTTAGTTTTGAAACATAAATAAATCAGTCGAATCAGTGAAAATGAATTATTTTTTATATTTAGATTAGTTAACACCTTTCATTTGATCATAAAAAACTTTTTTTAGAATATGACCTCCACAACTGAGTCGGCACGTGCTCACGTGCTCACTTTGACGGCTGAAACTTTTGCGGACTTCCAGCCTGCAACTGCCGACTGAATCTCGCCACGTGTTGTCATTTACCATAGGATTAATGCAAATTTCCTTGAGCGCATTAATAGGTGCCGACTCAGTTGTAGAGGTCATATTCCAAAAAGTGCTTTTTATTATTAAATAGGAGGTGTTAAATTAATGTAAATATTTTTAAAAAATTTCATTTTAATTAAAATTCGACCGAATAACTAACGTTATTCAACGAACACCCTATATAAACTTCTTCAGTTGCTTAAATCTAATAAGCACATTAAATTCCGAAGCAATTAATTCAATACAATGAAATTACCACTCACTAAGCTCGGAAAATCGTTTTAAAATCTCTACGAAACACTCACTAAATTAAGATAAATAGTCACGAAACAACTAATAAACACTCGTTAAATTCTGAAGCACTTTCGCTCCACATTTTTGGTTCATCTTTAAATGTTTAACTCCATTTTGAACGGACGAGTCATTTGAAAACCGTAATAATTCTATACTAAGAGTATGCCCGCCCGTTTCCAAACTTTTTTGTCCGTTCATCCAGGTTTCCGCCTTATACAGAGCGATCGTGAAACAAGCTTTGCAGTACATGTAGTTGTATTGACTTTTCTCGTACTTTTTAATCTCCTTTTCCCTCAATCATTTCTGATGGGCTTTTGCTCATCGTAAGAGGCCCTTGTTGTCCTAGCGCTCACAAGCCCTTTCCTTCCTTCCGTCATTCCTTCTGTTTCCGTTCCTCCTTTTGTTTCTGTTTCTGTTGTCCGATCGATGTACCTGAAGTATGTATTTCAAAAGTGTTTGCTCATGCTTTTTCCCATCGCTTTTATTGCTTTTTCTTCTGCAAATTTGCTTTTGCTAATGCATTTCCTCTCTGTTACTTTTGCCTCACCCACCCCACCCCACCCCCGTACAAAAACCCCTCACCCACCCCCTACCCCTAACCCCCCCCCCCCCTCCGACGCACTTCATTTGACGACGTGGTTTTTTAAGCTCCTTTGTTTTTGCTCATATTTTTATCACTCGCATTGTTATCTCCTAACCTATTGTCTCTCTCTTTCTTCTTCTAATCATAATCGCTTTACATTCTCTCACTCACTCCCAATCTCTCTTTCAGTCACTCTCTCTCTCTCTCTATCTGTATCTCTCTCTGTCTATCTATCTCTCTATTTGACCTAGGAGAGAATGAGCAAATAGACAAATGAAGTTGTTGCTCGCTTTGTAATAAGCTTTTTCTTCAATTAAAAAGACAACATTAATACTGTAAATGGAAGCTCAGTTTACGCATGCGCTTTCCAGTTTTTATAAGCTTAAAATTGAAGTTGTTGGCTTTTTTTGTGCGTGTGTTGATGGGAATTGAATTTTTTTTTACTCTGTTTCAAATACATGGAAAAAAATACATTTAAATAAATAAATAAATAAAAATAACAAACTAAGAAAATGCAATTATTATACGAGTAGTGTACAGTATATACAATAAAATCCTGTTTAAAGAGAATCTTAGATACGGCGGAAACCTGTAAGAACGGCAAAGAAATTTGAAAACGCAATGTTAAAGCGGAAAACCTGTATAAGTAGGAAACACGGTTATATATTTTGAGTATTAAAGTTGTGATAAACCTGTTTAAAGAGGACAATAAAACACTTTTTTTTTAAAGTAAATTTGAGGAAGAGTGCAAAGGTTAACATGAGGGCAGACACTCACTCAGCTGTTTTCAATCCCTCTCTCTGCGCATTCGAATACCGCCCCTGCACTTGAGGGGGCCCTGGGGGCGCAAAGTGTAAAGTGTAAATGTTTTTAATTTAGCTGCGAGTGTTGTGTTGATGAAGGAAAACGTAGCACATAGAAAACATCACGTCTCTTTTCTACGTTTGTTTATGATCCAAACAGCTGAGTGGCCCAATGGGAGGGACCCAAACTGCACTACTTATTCTATCACCTACTTAAACTTTCTCGCACTAACAGTGTATTTTTATTAAAATTATCAAAGTACAAGTACGTATTTTAATAATTTTGTGGTGTATTTCTCTTATTTTGTATTGGTTTACATGGTGAGTCAGATGGAAGCCGTAAAAAGCAGTGTTCAAATAATAAAGATATATTAAGGTTTCCAGCTGACCTACCTGTGCATTAATTTTCCACTCCCTCGCCAAAGCGGAAACCTGTATAAACGGTGCCGAGCAATTCCGCCTTAAGAAGGTTTTACGGTGTTGAGAAAAGTGTCAGCCAAGGCCTGAATCTCTATCTTTCTCTTGGAGCATCCTTCTGCCTTCTCCCTACGTCATCCTCACCATCATCTCCGTTGGCCTCGACGTCACGCGAGGGGCGTGGGGGCTGCGGGGGCTGGGAAGGGGGCGCGGGTGACGACACGCTTAAGCCACGCCCAAAAACAATTAAACTTATTCATTAACTCTTATCCCGGATTTCATATCGATTCCCTTTAATTAAAAATCTCCCTCGCCCTCCGAAGTTTAATTAACATCTTCGCCCATCAAACATTAATTAAAATCCGTCGTTGGAGAAACACCGGAAGTCGCGACTTCAAATGTCACACAAATACAACAAATCAAAAATGATCTTTTTTAAAAATATATAATACACAGTACAGTGTACAATATGTGTAAATTCCCTCGTTACGCGCGCGTTGGTTTTCGTTACACACCATTCGTCAAAAAAAAAAAAAAAAAATTATTATTCTGACGCGTTTTCGGTTTGCAAATTTTAATAATTTTCTTAATGAGGAATTTTAACCGCGTTTGGAAAAAAAATCAATTCTCGATCCTAGGCGGTTTTACTTTACGCGACAAACTTCACGAATTGGACAAAACCTCCCAAAAAACTGTTCCCCTCCCTCGTTATACGCGGTTTTTAAGTGCTTTTTTTTTTTTCAACGCAGTTTTATTTTACGCGACATTCACAAAAGAAAATTGCATAAAAAAATAATAACAAAAAAAATCAAAGTTCCCTCGTTATACGCGCCCTTCATATCCTCGGTTCCGCCTATAAAACTATTTTAATTAACGGTATATTTTTGATGATTTAAATTTTCAAAATAAGTTATAATCATTACGACGTACTTCCGGTTTGTGAAGTTTTTCCCCCTCCAAATACGGAGTAATAAACTTAAAAAAAATATTTTCCCTTATTTCATACGCGGGTTTCGTTGTGCGCGATGTCTTCCACTTAATAAATGGCATCGATTGATTTTCTTTAAAACAGCGGAAGAAGTTGCAACGCCTCACCGCGCATGCGCCGCAGATGTAGATGAGTGACCATCGGAATTTACATGGCCCCGCCCACTCCCCCACTTAATTACAATAGAGTGTCGCCTTAGACAGGAAGATGCGCAATCGCGTTCACGCATGAGTGAAGAATTGACAGCGGAAGCAGCGCCACCTACAAACTCAAAAAAGATACTTTTCTCTAATAATCTTCTTTATTAATTAGTGGAGTTGACCGTCAGCCAAGCGGAAGAGAGCGCTGGCTTTAATTAGGAGCGGAAGCGGAGAGATAAGCCCCGCCCCCACTCCAACCACAGGTGGAGCCACTGGCGGAGGAGACGCGTATCTTAATTACTTTTTAAAGCGACTTTGTTAATTAATTAGAAATGTAGATGGAGGGAAAGAGAGAGAAAACCCCGATTCACCGCCGCACTCAACTTAATTAAAACATAATTGGACATGCTGCACGCGCCCACTAAAGTCCATTTTACACTCACTAAAGTCTGGTAAACAATCCCAAAAGTTTAATAAACACTTACGAAAATCTATTAAACACTAACTAAATACTAATGTCTATCAAACCCTCACTAAAGGCAAATAACACTCACTAAAGCTTATTACCACTTACAAAAGTCTATTAAACATTCACTAAAATTTAATAAACACTCACTAAAGATTTTTACCACTCACTAAAGTCTATTAGACACTCACTAAAGCCTAATAACAGTCACTAAAGACTGTTAAACACTAACTAAAGTCTTTTAAACACTCATTGAAGTATATTAAACACCCACTAAAGATTTCTACCACTCACTAAAGCCTAATAACACTCACTAAAGCCTAATAACACTCACTAAAGCCTAATAACACTCACTAAAGCCTAA
>JAQGAY010002427.1:0-10515 GCA_034698085.1 Polydesmus angustus
TTAAAATGGGTTTAAGAGTTCTTAAAATGGTTTACTAAAAAGTATATAAAAGTGAGGAAAAATTACTAAAAAGTGAGTAAATGTTACTAAAATGGGTTTAAAAGTTACTAAAATGGGTTTAAAAGTTACTAAAATGGGTTTAAGAGTTCTTAAAATGGTTTACTAAAAAGTATATAAAAGTGAGGAAAAATTACTAAAAAGTGAGTAAATGTTACTAAAAAGTGAGTAAATGTTACTAAAATGGGTTTAAAAGTTACTAAAATGGGCTTAAAAGTTGCTAAAATGGGTTTAAAAGTTACTAAAATGGGTTTAAGAGTTCTTAAAATGGTTTACTAAAAAGTATATAAAAGTGAGGAAAAATTACTAAAAAGTGAGTAAATGTTACTAAAATGGGTTTAAAAGTAACTAAAATGGGTTTAAAAGTTACTAAAATGGGCTTAAAAGTTACTAAAATGGGTTTAAAAGTTATTAAAATGGGTTTAAGAGTTCTTAAAATGGTTTACTAAAAAGTATATAAAAGTGAGGAAAAATTACTAAAAAGTGAGCAAATGTTACTAAAATGGGTTTAAAAGTTACTAAAATGGGTTTAAAAGTTACTAAAATGGGTTTAAAAGTTACTAAAATGGGTTTCAAAGTTACTAAAATGTGTTTAAAAGTTACTATAATGGGTTTAAAAGTTACTAAAATGGGTTTCAAAGTTACTAATATGGGTTACTAAAAAGTATATAAAAGTGAGTAAAAGTTGCTAAAAAGTTAGTAAATGTTCCTGAAAAGTGAGTAAAAGTTACTAAAAAGAGTATAAAAGCTACAAAAAGCTAGCAGTTACATAAAAGTTACAAAAAGTAAATAAAAGTTACAAAAAAGTGAGTAAATGTTACTAAAAGGTGAAAAATTAAAGTACTAAAAACTAGTAATTAATTTTTATTAAAACCAAAGTAAATTTTAATAGAAAGTGAATAAAATTTGTCAACAAAAAAAAAAAAGAAAACTTTTTTGCTAAAAACAAATTCTAAATTTGATTTAAAAAAAAAAAAAAGTTTTTAAAACACAATAACGATGATACGAGTACTTTTTATCATTAAAAGCCAAATAATTTGAGCGTTAAAATTAAGACTAGTTTCCATCCTCCAACTTGTCCGCTCTGTAGCAGCACTCGTGACTCAGCCTGGGAACCACTTGGGTAAAGAGAGAGAGGGAGACAAACGAAAGTTGGTTAATAGTGGTCCAACCTGTTTTTATTGATTATTTAATTTCGATTTTTTTTTTCTGCGGAATTTTGTTATTAGCCGAGCGATGTGGTTGGAAGGGGGGTTGTGTTTCATCTCCGCGCTCGTCATCTTTGGCTACCCCAAAAAAAAAAATTTATTTTTATGGAGAACACGGAAGAAAAAATTATTGGTCGCTATTTTTTTTTTTTTTTTTTTTTGTTAGTTAGGAAAAACTTTTTTCAATGCTCAAACTGCGAATCGAGTTTGATTAGATTGGCATGACCAATCGATTCGCCTAATTTTTTTTTCCCTCCCTTCTTTTTTTTTTCTTTCTTTATTTAAAGTTAATTTGCATTTTTGCTTAGAATTTGCGTGTATCGCACTGGGTTTCCGTATTATTGTGTGGAAAGAAATTACACGGACATGTACCGCTTTTTGCTCCACGCTTAAATGTTTCTTTAGCACGCTGGGCTCTTTTCTTATATCGAACGCATTCCTTATCATAATTATTATTCGTCTGCTAGCTTTTTTTTTATTATTATTTAAAAGAGATTTTTGTAAACGAGAAAAAACACATGACGATATTTTTGGCCGATTTTTGGGAGTTTAAGCGATTTCCAAGTTGTTGATAACCGGAAGTTGTTTTTGGAAGCAGAAACATTGGTACGATTATTAGCGCAAACCTGTTAATAGGAATAAAACTAGATCACTGGTTGGTTACGAAACTTCGCTTTTGAATCTTACAGGGATTTAAAAGGAACCAAAATTCGAAATCAAGAAGAAAAAAAAAGCATCATCAAATTGTAAAAATTTAATACATATTTTTTTTAAAACTAATTGTTTTGAGACCACTTTTGGAACCGACTAAAAGTGGTCTTCAAATAAAATACATATTTAACTGTATGTACAGTATAGGGTGTTCGTTGGATGACGTTAGTTTCGAAACATGAATAAATCAGTCGAACTTTAATCAAAATAAAGTAATTTTTTATATTTAGATTAATTAACACCTCCCATTTAATAATAAAAAATAAATTTTTAGAATATGACCTCTACAACTGAGTCGGCACGTGTAAACGTACGCACTTTGACGGTACGTGCCGGCATCTACCATAAAATTAATACAAATTTCTTCGAGTGCATTAGCACGTGCCGACTCAGTTGTAGAGGTCATATTCCAAAAATTAATTTTTATTATTAAATGAGAAGTGTTAATTAATGTAAATATAAAAAAAATAGTTCATTTTCATTAAAATTCGACGAATTTATTCATGCTACAAAACTAACGTCATCCAACGAACACTATAGTATACGGTATTATTAAATTTAAAGTTGGAACTGAGGTAGAACTTGTCATTCCATTTTAAAACTTTCTTTAAGTTTAGTATCAACCAATTTTTATATTATATTATTTTTTTCTTCTTCTCTTTTGTTGAGTAAGCAATCTCTCTTCTTTGTAAGGAGGTGAGTGGAGTTTACCTTTGTGGTTTTAAGCCTTTGTAAATGGGCGGGAAAGGGTTGAAAGGTTAAAGGTGAGGCTAATTTTATTAGCAGCGGATGATTATCCACCACCAACAACAACCAGGAGTGATGGGAGAGAGAGAGATGGGTGGAAAAATGATTTCTAACAAATAAATACCTTCGCCATTTCAATGTTCGTCTTTTAAAGCTTATTTGATTTGATTGGGTCGGCGATGAGAAGTGATACAGCGTTTTCATTGTTTTCATTCTCTCTATCTATCTATCTCACAACGCAACTTTTTTTTTAAAAAAAAAAAACACTTCACTCCCGTCTACTTCTTTCACTCGTCATCGGTTCCGATGGAAACTTACGTGTTTATCCCTTAAACATCCCTGTAAAAACCTCGATTTTACGTTATTGTTTTTTTTTTTTTTTTTTTTGAACATTGTGGGAATTATTAAGGGAAGAAAATACAGGGTGTTCGTTGGATGACGTTAGTTTTGAAACATGAAGAAATCAATCGAATTTTAATGAAAATGAATTATTTTTTTTAACTTTACATTAATTAACACCTCCCATTTAGTAATAAAAAAACAATTTTTAGATAATGACCTCTTCAACTGAGTCGGCACGTGTTAATGCGGCTCGTGTTAATGCGGCTCGTGTTAATGCGGCTCGAGGAAATTTCTATTAATTCTATGGTAGATGCCGAGATGCAGTCGGCAGGTGCAGGCTGGAAGTCCGCAAAAGCTATAGCCGTCAAAGTGAACAGGTTTACACATGCCGACTCAGTTGTAGAGGTCATATTTTAAAAATTGTTTTTTATTATTTAATGGGAGGTGTTAATTAATGTAAATCTAAAAAAAAATAATTCATTTTCATTAAAATTCGACTGATTTATTCATGTTTCAAAACTAGCATCATCCAGCAAACCCCCTATAATATCCTATATTATGTTTTAAAATTCTCTTTATTTCAATGGTAATTTCACTAAAAACATTAACTTAATAAATTTAATTCTTTTTAAATAATTAAATGATGTATAAATGTAATATTTTTAATTAACTTTAATCGTAACATTTCAAATATCTCACATACTTGTAGCTTACAGTAATGTGAAAAGTGAGAAGTAGACCGTGCTGCCATCTAGTGGGTGTGGCTACAAAAGTTGCCAGCTTTTTAAGGAAAAGTCTATGGAGTTGTATTACCAGTCGATCTATATATTTTGCTACTACTGTTGATTATTAGGGGTTTACTATTTATTGTTGCTACTCTACATGTTTATTTATCCATTGAGCATAAGTTGTCACATTAATGAAAAGCATCAGACTAAGCTCAGTTTTAAGTGAAAAA
The DNA here is from genome assembly GCA_034698085.1 of Polydesmus angustus. NCBI lineage: Eukaryota > Metazoa > Arthropoda > Diplopoda > Polydesmida > Polydesmidae > Polydesmus > Polydesmus angustus. The sequence goes on from JAQGAY010002427.1 coordinate 4,024, forward strand.
AAACTAATACAGGGTGATGCGTGGTTACTTGAGAATTTCGATAGCTAATAAAATTTATATTTTTGCCGATAAAATATTTTTTTTTTTTGAACCAAAGATTATCATTTCGGTTTTGCATTTTTCAAAAATAACAAAAATAGCTTACCTATAGCGGCCACCAGCCTCTATCAACGAACACAACCCACGCTCCATGTTAATTCAATTGCCATAACGTGACAGCCGAAATAGTCCTTTATGTAAGTAATGTGTAACAAAATTTCTAATTTATTTTGTTTTAAACCAATTAAATAGAAGCAACCTAATCATAAATTCATACTGGTAATAAGCATTTTATACTACATAACAATCAAATTTAAAGCAAGTTACAAAAACAAACATCACCTTCACCATAGTAAACAACATTATAGTAGAACTAATAGAGGACATCATGGTCATTACAGCTCTAAGGTTTCTCATAAACATGTCCAAGACTTAAATCCTATTTTAAAATTATGTAAATAAAATATAAAGAAATAAATAATAACTTAAAATTAATTTATTGACTACGTTGTCAGCATTTTGCCAAACTTAAACGTCAAATATTATTTAAATATGCAACAAAAACTAAACATTTCTCTAATAAAAAGACATCAGACATCAAAGAATTTTAAATATTTAATTTAGCGCTATTTTAAAATATACCAAATTTTGATATGTAGAAAAATAATGTTGGAGATAGAAAATAAATTGTAAGAAATTTCAACGTTATAATATTTTTAATTTATCATGAAAAAAACAATTTTTTAATAACTTGTATGTCGATTTATCCATTGAGCATAAAATGTTACGTTAACAAAAACCTGCGGACTACCACAAACCACAACACCATTAGGGTATATGTAACCACCACCAGTGAGAATACCAACTAATACATTATCTTGATATTTGTGCATACTTAAGGGTAACATACCATTGCCAGAGTCTCCCTACAGATATTACAAATTATATTATTATGCATTTATAAAAATTTATAGATTTATAAAAAGATATCACTCAGAAAATACTTACATTGCATGTATAACCATCATCATAACTGTAAAAAGTTGCGCAAAATCTCATAAATTTTGTACTTTCAAATAGGTTAGTTCCATAGTCCCAGCAATTTAAAAAGTAATAAATACGAAGTTTTGCATATTTTAATGTATAAGACATTGGACCACCTGAAACAAAATTAATTGGCACCAATTTGTTATTGTTTTTTTGGTAGCGCAAACTGTTATACATACCTTGAGAAGTATGTCCCCAACCAGCAAGTACTACATCTGGAACTGCTGGAAACTTGTAGTGTAAATGCAGACCATTAATACATACTGGTCGAATGAGATCAGAGAATTTTAAGGGAAGTTCTAATCTTAGCACTGCAATGTCATTAAACTTCTTGGAGTTTTCAAAGTTTTCATGCATCGTGATGCTCCTAATTTTTATGGGTGGGATACTAATGTCTGGTGTCATAAGGTTATTGACACCAACGCGAACTGCTATTTCATGAGGTGCAATCCTATTGAACAGTATAAATTAATAAACAATATATTTTTAAAGAAATTTTTACCGTCTAGGTGAATTTTCACTTGTAAACAGACAATGAGCTGCAGTTAAAATGTGATGCACACTAACGATTGATCCTCCACAAATATGGTTACACTCCATAATGCCATTGGGAGATGGGCAAGTCATATTTAAAAATGCCTAAATATTTTACATTGATAATGCTATAATTATAACATGTATACAATTAAACTGAATAATGAAATCAAAAGAAAATCCTATATTTTTTTAGAATTGCCCAAGTGATCAAATCTTTATATATACAACATATTTATACTGAAAGACAATTTAGTTGCAATGAATTATGCTACAGAAAAAATAAATACCGCATGAGGAAACTGTCTTTCTTTTGCATTGTGGCCTCCTATTATTCTTGGTTGTTGCCCTTCTCGGCAATAGGCATATGCTTTTAAAAAAATTAATAAATTTAAAGTTGCTGTTTACTTATTTTTATTTAATCACCTGAATATAGGTACGAATTTACGTTTTTTCTTTGTCTATGAGAAAATTTAACTTTATAATGACCATTATGTCTTTTATTATGTTTATCACGAGGTTGATGTTGAAGGAGGTACTGTTTGTGATGTTGAATGCCATTTTTGTTGTGATTATTGTGCTTCTTATCTTTTTAAATTTTTATGATAATATTATATTGTTAATATAAAAAAATTAATGAAGCATTGAAATAAATCCAACTTACTCAAAACCTTCTTTTTAGTTAATACTGTATTGTTTAAATTAATTAAAACAAAAATGAGTATATAGAATAACAAAGTTATGACGTGTAACTGCATTTTGTTTTTGTTCTCTTAAACAATGTTTAAAAATCAAGTGGTTTTACTTGAATTTTAGTCAGTGACCAGGCATACTATATATTGAGGTAGCCACCGTGTAGTGATTGTGGTATGTGATATATTCTAAATGCAATTTATCTAGAGGAAGTAAATTTGAACTAAATGACTTGTAATACAAATGCTCTAATAGAAAACAATTCAATTATACTGTAATTGCAAACCAAACAGAAATTACAATGGGGAGAAATCAAAATAAGCTAAAATTTAAATGCTAAAGGTTTAATGTTGTTTCTATATAAAAAAAGGTGTACAACTTATTGTTATTATTTTGTTTCACAAAACATGTGATATTATCATGTTATGCTTATCATTACTAGTACCTCGCTTAAAAGAAATGCATTTACTTAAAATTACTTTGTTGCTTTTTATAGTCATTTTTGTTATAATTAGTATAAACAACGAGGTATTAACTAAAAGGAGAGTTTTATGTAAGTTGAGAATTTATTACAAAACAAATTCGGTGTTTGATTTTTTTATATGATTTTAAAAGATAAGCATTCTAAGCACAACAAACATCATAAACACCACCATTTCCTAAATAATAAACTACACCATAAAAATAAACAACATGGTCACCATAACCTTGAACTTCACCATCGGCAAGTGCAACGCCTAAATCCTATTTTAGAATCAGGTAAATGTATTAAAGCAATTAACTAATAGTACCTTAAAATTAATATATGGAATATTGAGCAGACTTATGCAAAATTGGTTACACACCACGAATAGTGAGGGGATGGGTGGCCAATGAATCAACATTCTCACATGCGGTAATTCATTTTTCTAAATGCAAACTCAATTTTATAATAGCACTACAGCCGAAGATCATCTTTTAAGTCTTACTAATTGAACAATTACAGTGTGAAGTGTGTGATATTTAATTCAGTTTTTAAACACCGGTTATTAAATCTATAAATTATATAATTTTAAACATTAATAATTGCCAAAAATAATTATTTTTAATAAGCACTTGCAACTCCTTTACATTTTTAGGCAGCCTTATATACTTGTAAATCCCAAGCAGTAGCAACTAGCACTGATGATTGTAATCAAGTTTGTGGAGGATCCATCATTAGCAAGTTCCACATTTTAACCGCTGCTCATTGCGTGTTTGATAATAAAAAAATTCCAGAACAGTAAAGAAACAGCTTATAAAAATATAGACTAATGTTAATTTAAAATTTTATGTACTAATAGGTTACCAAATTTCAAAATGCTAGTTCGTATTCGTGTTAAAGACCTTACAGAGGATGATGTAAACCAAGGATATTATAGAACGACATTCCAAATCAAATATACTTTTGTCCATCCTGATTATCAAACTTCTAAAAATAATGATATTGCATTAATCAAAGTGGACCAGCCAATGATTCACGGTGTACCAATATGTATCGATGGTCTTCATTTTAATTATGACTTAAGAGCAAAGCCTAATATAGTTGTGGCTGGTTGGGGTGCTTTTGTTCCAGGTAGTAATATAAATTTTAAATTATTATTTACTTGTATGGAAACCAAAACCAGATAATTAATGTCAATCAATTTTGCTATAGGTGGAGAATCATCCGATCTGTTGAGGTATGGTTACTTCTATGTTTCAAATTGTCGCCCTTATGATGCCAGGCAGTTTTGCGCCACAGTTCCCTTTTGGGAAAATGGAAATACTTGCCATGTCAGTATTTTATAATATAATTTTCTATAATATTCTAGTTTTAATAAGCTAATTCTTTATATTTATAGGGAGATTCTGGTAGCGGTGCTCTACCTCTAATGCAAAATGGAGATGCAGTAAACTTAATTGTTGGCATTACCGCCACTGTTACTGGCAGAAACGCCAATGAATGTGGGCCTCCATTATTTTTTACTAATGTATCAACTTATGCCCTGTGGATAAATGAACGTGTAGCTTATTAAGAAAAACCTTTTACTGTAATGTGCTAACTTTTAATTTCGTATTTAACTACTAAATATATTTCTACATATTTCAAAACAAAGAACTTTTTGCATCACCATTAAATATAATTTTCAAATTTTTATTATACACTGTTGCTAAATAAAAAAAAATTAATAATGATGAAAGTACATAACATCACTCCTCACATTCTCACACCACTCCTTTTTGGGGTAATTTATGGAGTAATAACAAAATAAATAAATCAAAATAAATAATTCAATAAAAAAAACTTATCAAATTAAGTGACCTAAATCAAAAACAAATATCTGATGCTGAAATTTAATTCGCCCTTTCAATAATGACAATGAGTAAAATGAGCGTATAAGTTATAATACCAACAATTAAATCTAAACTTTCAACAAATTGCAAACCTATCAAAGAATAATTTACTAAAGCATCTAAATCAATGACTGTTGAAACAGAATAGTTTCATTATTATTCCATATAAATTATGTTTAGGTCAAAAAATAAAAATAAATATAATAAAAATCAGTGGTAATAAAATAACAATGCAAATACAAAACATTATTTCGTTGCTAACAATAGCCATTTTTACCCTAATCACTAACAATAATGAAGTGGACGCCAAAAAAAGTGTTTTAAGTAAGTTGAATTTATTGTAATAGTTAATTATTACGAACAACATGCTTTAATAACTCTAAAATTTGGAATAGGTAAGACTCATTTTACTCATAATAAAAATCACATTCGCCACGTTAAACATCGTGATGAAAAAAGTCACAAAAATAAAAAGCCATCTAATAAGCATCAGATTCAATACCATAAACAAAATACACTGCATCATGTTTCTAAAAGTAAACAACATACTCTTAATAACAACAAGCCTCCTAATAATCACAGAAGTGAACTTTCTCATCGACAAATGCAGCCTATAAATGAAATTTTAAAATCAAGTAAATAAAAATAAATAATTATTACTGGTGTCTTACATTTTAATTTATTAAAACATTAAACAGAATATTGTCCTTCAGAGCATCATCCACGAATAATAGGTGGAAACAATGCAACAGAAAAGCATTTTTCATATGTGGTAAATAATTTTGTTTTCTTTAGTCTTATTGTTCTCTATTAATAACCAAATTATAGTTTAAATATTTGAATGTTTAGGCAGCAATATATGACTGTTTCAACAAAATCCAAGAAAGTGTTAAGAATTGCGGAATAATTTGTGGAGGGTCTATCATTAGCCCACGACACATTTTAACAGCAGCCCATTGTATGCTTGATGGTAATACACGGTATGAAAGTAGAAAAGAACCTTTAAAGTTTTTAAACAGTTATATTAATTTGAAGTATGTCTTTTATATAGTTTACAGGAAGACATGTCATTAGTGCGTATTGGTGTGCAAAATCTTAAATTACCAGAAGTTAAAGGAACAACTTTTCGAATTCATAAAATTTCTACGCATGAAAACTATGGCAATACAGACAATGACGTGGCAATTATCCAATTAAAAAATTCAATAACATTCAACCATTTTATCAAGCCAGCGTGTATTAATAGTCTGAATTTCAACTATGACTTTAGAACAAATCGTAACGTAATAATGGCTGGTTGGGGTATGACCACGCAAAGTAAATAATGCTATATTTAAATAATTACACGCACTGAAAAAATAATTATTAAAACTAATTAAATTATTAATTGAATTTTATTCAGATTCCAACGCATCCGATGTATTAAAGTACGCAAAACTCCAAATTTTTAATTTTTTCGATTGTTACGATGTTGGTTTTGATAAAACACATAGATTTTGCGCGAATACTACGGGTATTAATGATGGACATGGTTGCAATGTAAGTTTACCTGCTAACAAAATTAAACTAATTATTGATTTTTGGAGTTTATAATTTCAATTAAAATATTTATTAAACAACTTTCTAATATTTGCTAGGGAGATTCTGGTAGCGGCCTGCTTCCTTTAATTCATGGTCAAAATCACGTGAATGTAATAATTGGTATATTTAGTGGTAGTGGTCGTAAATCACTTCTAGTGTCTTCAGTGTGTGAAAATCCAATGGCTTTTGCTAATGTCACAACATACGCTCAGTGGATAAATGAACATGTTTAAATGCACTAAA
>JAQGAY010002428.1:0-10512 GCA_034698085.1 Polydesmus angustus
AATTTAAAGAAAATAAAATATCAATAAAAATATCAATAAATTGAATGAACGAAACAATAAAAAATATAATTCGTATATCAAAAAAAAAAAAAAAAAAAAAAAAGGAAGGAAAAAAAAAACGTTTTTCGATTGTTTTTCTGCACTAAAATCTTCTCTTCAGTAACGGTATATACGATGCTTTCGACAGCCAAGTCCCTTAGCAAATGCAATGACAACTGATCGACATAATACGTAACTATTAGAGATCTTAATAACATTGAAGTTAGCGGATACAAAAAAAAACTAAATTAATAACAAAACATTCTTACTCCGTATTTTATTTTTTTTAAAAAACGTTTTCTATCGGAATTTTAATAGTAACAGCTAAAGCATTAAAAAAACTCTTTTACAATTTAAAAATCAATAAATCGATTTTAATAAAATAAAAGAAATGTCACTTTTACATTATTACATTTTTTGTTGTTTTTACTTTTCTTTTTGCATTTTTATTTTTTTTCTATAAAATTTTATTCAATGCCCTTTTTTTTCAAAATGCTTATTATTTTATTTATTTTTAAATTGAAAATAAAAAAAAGTTATTTTTTTATTCCATATGCATAAAAAATAAAAATTTGTTTAAAATTTATTTAAATTTTTGGATTTAAAATGTGAAAGATTTGCTACATGATAATTTGTATCAACAATTTTTTTTTTTGCATTAGTAGTGCACAAGATTATTTATTGTACTTTATAATAATTAATATAATAAATGCATAACAAGGTGTTTGGTATTTAAGCTGCTTTTTTACTGTTTCCTACGCTTAACCGACTTTTTTATGACGTTAAAAGTTTCTAACTTTATGTTTATTTATAAAAAGTGGAAAAAAAAAACTTTATTCCAAATGCTGTAACGGCGTCATAAGCATAAGAAAAACTGATAAAAAAGAGCTTAAGCCAAAAACTCTCTAAAATCTTAAAATTGAAATACAGTGTAAAATTCAACGACACTCGCATAAAATTAGGTTTCATTGTTAGCTTCACTAAAGTTCCTTTTTTTTAGTGCATGTGAGTACATAACTTGATTAAAAATGATTTAATTAATTTCTGAATTCAATTGACTTTTAGTTTCAATTTATCTTCTTGAAACATTTTCGAAAATACCACAATTTGAGAAATAAGTGATTGGAAATTCTGAAAAATAACAAAAAAAATATTTTGCAGAGTTTATTCATTTATTTTTATATAGTTAAAAATATAAAAATGTAATTACCGCCAAAGCCAATTCTCTGTCCAGCTTAAAGAAACCGGAAGCTGAAAAGGGTTTGTTGAAATACATCGATTGAAGGAAAAAGTTTTGCAACTGAAAAACATTTATCAAAAACAAAATAATTATTAAAACTTAGGTAGGCCTACTCGTATTAACAAATGAAAGCATATTATATAGGGTGTTCGTTGGATGTCGTTATGTTTTGAAACATAAATAAATCAGTCAAATTTTAATAAAAATGAATCTATTTTTTAAAAATTTACATTAATTAACCCTTCCCCATTAATAATAAAAAACAATTTTTAGAATATCACCTCTACAACTGAGTCAAATTTTCCAATAAAACTCTCACTAGTGTATATAAAATTTTCACAGCTTAAATCTGGCAGCACTGCTCTCACTTTAACGACATCTACCATAAGATTAATAGAAATTTTCCTTGAGCGGATTAACACGTGCCGACTCAGTTGTAGAGGTCATGTTCTAAAAATTGTTTTTTATTATTAATGGGGGAAGTATTAATTAATGTAAATTTTTAAAAAATAGATTCATTTTCATTAAAATTTGACTGATTTATTTATGCTTCAAAACATAGCGCCATCCAACGAACACCTTATATTTAATGTACTTCAGTTTTAACAGCTTTTTCATCCGAATTAAAAGTGGAATAAATAGCGGGGAGAATTTTATCACGCTGAAAATAATAATAACAACAAACAATGTTAAAAATGGAACATAAAATTAATTTGGGAGAAAATAATGTAATATTACTGATTTTTTGGTGAGGTAAGCCACGTTCGGAACAACGAAAAGAAGAAAGATTATGGCGACGATGTTGGGCACCCCACCGTCGCCAAACACACCATAAGTAAACTTATATCCCAGACTATAAATTGCGAACAAGTAATGCTTTAACATCAAAGTGATCAGCAGTAGCGACACCATTCGGTCCAATCGAGTGCCCAATTGGCATAAATCGCGATACAATCTCATGTATTTTCTCATCTTCTTCACTCGCATTTCACTACTCAACTTTTTATTTTGATTTTTCTTGATTTTCACTAAAAGTTGGTCAAAAGAGGACTTTATAACGCGTTGAAAACAGATGTACATTAAGTAAGGGTGCGTGAACATAGCAATTGAATGGATATAATAAAATAAAAGAGTGTTAAGAAGAACTGTTAACATTATAGAGGCACCTTCGGAATAAAAATAATTAAAATAATTTCCCCAGCCAACTTTGGTTATCCATGTTAGTGGCCATTCGATCGTGAAATAAGCGATCACAAAAACGAATAATAGACTAACAAAAAGCTTTAATTGTCTAATTTTAGGCTTCAATAGCTGATCGAGGTTGGAGTGCAGCTGCAAGTAACTCACCAGCTCATGTCTCAAACGAAAGTGGTTGCTAAAGATGCACAGAAAGCAGTGAACGAAATTACAGATACTAAAAATTAGCATCAGAAATGCTAACAAATGTTTTGGTTTTCTAAGATTATTAGGAAATGAATATAAATTTGTAGCAAAATTGTAGAAAATATAAGAGAAGTTGAGTGAGGGTATGACGTAGTTGATGAACCACTTGGTCCACTTTGACCACTTTCTCTTCTCGTATACACCCGGAAGTGGTACGCACCCTGTATACTTGCCCACCACTCCCATCCATCCGTAGATCTCGTAGATGCAGCTTTTCTTTTCACTCATTGTTTTTGGTAGAATATATATTTTTTAGAATTTTTAGATAATGATTGTTGAAATAATAATTATCTAAGCTGATTATTACGATTTAATTTGTCTTTTTGAATTATTATTATTGTTATCCAAGAAATTAAGTTTTTTACCTGTTTTAATTTCCTCTTAGAATTTACGACGCTTTCTCCGTTCAAGTTAGACAGCAAATGAAATGACAAATGATTGACATAATACGTAACTATTGGAGATATTAATAACAATGAAGTTAGCGGATGCAAAAAAAAAAAATTAAGTTAATAGTAAGACATTCTTATTTTTTTTTTTTTTTTAAAAAAACATTTTCTATCGGAAATTTAGTATTAACAGAAAAAGCATTTAGAAAAACATTTTCAATTTAAAAATCAATGTATCAATTTTAAAAATTAAAAGAAATAAAATTTTATACAATGCCTTTTTTTTCAATATGCTTATTGTTTTATTGATTTTAAAATTAAAAATGAAAAAAAAGGTAATTTTTTTTATCCCATATGCATAAGAAATAAAAGATCAATAAATTTAATGAACAAAACAATAAAAATATAATTCGTATACCCATACTGTATATCAAAAAAAAAAAAAAAAATGTTTTTCAATATATTTTTATTCATTTTTTTTTGTGATAATAAATTATTATTTAAAAAAGGCTGGTCGATGTTAAATAACGACAGTGGCTGTCTATCAGGAGTAATAAAAAAAATGTTTTTTTACAGTGTTTTATTCACATCTACGAGAAGTTGTAAGTTGAAAAAACAACAATATTATTCCAAAAGTGCGGAAATAGCGTCAAAAATTATTTTGTTTCTTTAACAAATTAAAGAAATACATAGGACCTAGATTATCCGGTCATGTTTTGCCGGGAAACTTTTATTATTATTTTTTTTTTTTTTTTTTAAAAAATGCGCATTTTGTATAATTTTTATCTTTATTGTACGCACAGAGATGATTGTTAGTATTTTATTGAAATTTATATAAGCGCATGCAATAATTGAGTGTTTGTTCAAATGCATTTTAATTATTCGGATTATTTCTGACAATAATTATTAATCCGGATAATCGTGGTTCTGCTCTAATACATCAGGGCAATAATTAAATTCTGTCCCGCATAAAAAATTCGTTATAACGACATTGAAGGTTACAATCATATTCCAGAACTTGTTTTGTTGGGGGCACTCGTTTCAAACCATCGTTTTTCACGACAGAACAAACAGTCAGTGAGTGTGATTTATAGGGTGTTTGTTGGATGGCGTTAGTTTTGAAACATGAATAAATCAGTTGAATTTTAAAGAAAATTAATTATTTTTTAAAAATTTACATTAATTAACACCTCCCATTTAATAATAAAGAACAATTTTTAGAATATGACCTCTACAACTGAGTCGGCATTAGTAAACGAGCTCACTTTGACGGGGAAAGCTTTTTGCGGATTTCCAGCCTGCACCTGCCGACATCTACCTTATTGGATTAATGCGAATTTCCTCGAGCAGCATTAACACGTGCCGACTCAGTTGTAGAGGTCTTATTTTTTAAAAATGGTCTTTTACAGTATTATTAAATGAGAACCGTTAATAATTACTGCGCCCAGCTACATCAATGACATTCATTTTACATTTTACTTTTCATTACAATTTTTTCAAATTCAATTTCTCCGCATCCTTCTCTCTATCTTTTTAGATTAGGAGATTAGGCTAAAACTTTAATTTTGTCGTTGTTAGCTTGTGAACTCGATTAACATAATTTTATTTCGTGCTTGGAAAACGAATAATTTAATCCTCGAAATTATAATATTAAGTTAGTTTGTTGTACAATCCATAAACATCGATCGTAGGCTTTGAATAGGATGTTTTCCTTACGAATGGAAAGCATCGATGTGGGAGAGAATAGCGATGTGCGTGTCGCGATATACAAAAGCAGCGAGAGAAATTTAAATGTTTCTTTTGAATTAACATATGCTATATTATTGCTGAGGCGTTAAATACATAGTACATGGCTTTCGCTGTTTACCCACGCATTAGTAGAAGCAAATGCGACCTCCATACACGCTTATATCTAATATAGAAAAAAAGATGTTTTCGGTCATAGCCATTGCATCTCCATGGCTGCCATCGATCTCTCCCTCTGCGTCATCACTCCTATTCACGCGCTCAACACGCACTTTACACGCGCCACGTATTACACCATACGTTGAAATGAAGAAATACAGCTTACACGACGTGGTTAAACCAGTCATTCTAAAAATTTAAAGGATTCAATTTGTGTTCTAAAAGCCATAAATTACATCTGAAAATTAATATACGCGATGCACGAGTAAGTTTATTATTATTTCAATAGATTTATTTTGGATTAGATGATATTATTATAATGTGAATCTTCCATTTTATTTTTATAGGTTCCAGACTATCGTATCGACCTCTTTTAAACCTAAATTAATATCTTAGCTAATCTGTTAAGTGATTTACGAGCGAAATGGCGGCTAAAACCCTGTTCGAGGTGGCTAAACCCATCATTTTCGTTCTAAATTTTATGGGTTATGGTTTGGGGTAGGAGGAGGGATGGGTTAAGGGCTTACTCAAGTGGGTGCTGAAGATAAATGCCATCTTTGTTTTTATTTTTTTTATTTTTTTTTCTCAGTGTGTTTTCAAAGTTTAACGGTGAAATTGATTATACTCAAGAGAGTGCCTACTACCTACTCAGAACATTTGTGGTTCTTTTAAGCGTTCCTTGCTTAGATTATTACCTCTTACTAAACAAAACTCAGTTAGGGAATTTAGTGAGCCAGTTCAGGTTATTTCCGGTGTGGAAAGAGAGTGGAAAAGCCCTCAAAAAATGTCTGCGACTTTTTTATTTCTATCTGGCGATTAAATTGATACCTTTTATTGTATTATTTTGGTGGTTATGTAATTTATGGCTCCTATTGTCACTGTTCCAGTTAGCCCTGTTTCCAGTGTTCCTCTGCTATTTCGCCTGTTTAGTGTCCATCTATTGCGTGGCCCGTGTAAAAGAGTTAGTGCAGGAATTGAAAGGTGCGCGGTCGAGTTTGCGCAGGGCGAAAATGACCTCCGACCTCATACGAGAATACTATCGGCTGAAGCGATTGGCTTCGATGACCAATAAGATTCTGTCCAAAGCCATGTCCCTCTTTCATGAATTCTTTGTAATGATGTTTGCTTTGGTTGTTGTTATTGTGGACTCAAAAATGAAAGATACGAAGAAACCTGATGGCGGTCTATTTGCAGTCTGTCTGCTTTTGACTTTTGATGTATATCTATCATATTCACTGTTTCTTACACTGTTCTTTGCCCACGTTTTCCCCTTTTTAATGTACAAACTAGTCGCTCCACTAGCTAATCAAATGGTACTATCAGATTTTTTATTTTGAATTATTAATTGGATTTTTAATAAATTTTGCATTTTTTTTTAGCATTCATTAATTTTTGAGGCTTTAGTGGACATTGCATTAGTCGATGACCAATGGTTGTCCCGTGACCCAATTTTACGCCCTCTGCTTATCAAAGTAATAATTATGAGAACATAAAAAAACGTTTTATAAATGTCTCTCCGTTCTAATATTAGTTTAATTTCTGTTCTTCTAATGTTAGATGCGCGTGTTACACGTGTTCGACGTGTCACACATTGTATTGGAAGAAGCCTCGTTCACACTTTTCGGTGAAGCCATCGAAGGAGAAGCTCTGTTCACTGTAACGGAATTAAAACTTAATTGTTAATTTAAAAATGATTAAATTGTGTAATTTTTTTTTTGCAGATGCTTCTAGAGTCTATTGATATGTACAACACTATTTCCACTCCAACGAAACATGTACCGGTACTTGCATCTCTCGGTCTTAAAGTGGCAAATGCCTTCTTAGGTGACCATTATAGTACAAATTGAATTTGTATACTGTATTAATTTTTTTTTTTTGCATTTCAACAAATTGAATATTATTAGACTGTATTTATAATAAAAACTTTGTTAAATAAAAAAAGGAAAAAACATTAATAATTATTATTATCGCTTATAACAGTTATAATTATTTATCTATTGTAAACATAAATGACCAAGCATGTGATTGTCCGAAATTCTCTGGCAAAATTAATTTAAAAAAAAAAACATCTTTTTTAAAATAATTTAAATATAAATTATGCACAGTGTTATAATTATATTATAAATGTTATTAAGCAACTGATTAAATAATTAAATTGCTTTGAATCTCACTTTTTTTCTACAAACCTTACTTAGGACTCTAAACTAAGTCTTAATGTGTTGTGTTCGATAATTATTATGTAAATCATTTTCCAAAGTAATAAAAAATTCAAATGAAAGTCAATCAATCGAGACACCTTCAATGTGCTTAAAAAACTTCTTAGATATTTTTAGTAATTAATTAAAAAGAATGGTTTTTCAATCAGATCCCTTTTATATAATATTCCCATTTTATTATTTTTTTATTTTCATTTAAAATAGCAGGCGCGCTTTTAAAGCACTTTTTTACGTAGTAACAGACATCACTGCGTGCATACTCATAATTACTTTAAATCGATGTTGTAGCCCTATTGTAATTAAAAATGTTTTCTTTCATCTTATTTCTTAGTTCATCTACGTTCATTCCAACGCAGGTGATGTAAATCAGTAATAAAAATTCAGTATTTAATTAATTTTCCTTAACACGCGATGTATTAGTGTATCGACTTTTACCAATCGATTAGATGCTGTGACCGTCATATTATTTTGCATTCATAAACGAATGCTAATTCTTCTCTTTAATTGTTTGGAATTAATTTCTAAATTTTTTTTATTGATTCACATACTTAATTATGTTTGAGTTTACAATAGTTAAATACACTAATTAATGTGATTTGCGAGTGTTTGAAAATGCTTTTTCCTTATCTCTTTATTTTTATAACAAAGCTTTAAATAAAAATACATATACATAATACGAGGGTTATCCAACAAAGAATGGTATTCATATTTTCTAAATTTTTGTTTAATTTTATTTAAAAAAAAATTACAGGCATTTGTTGATAAAATATGTAAGCTATTTTTCCATATATTTGCCTTTCCGTTTTATGCAGGTTTTGAGCCGTTTTGCAAGGTTTTTGATACCCTCTGCAAATAAATTTTCCGCCGTTTCCTACATTCAGTGCATGCCGTCTTTTTTCTCCTCCATAACCTCAACTTCTGTCAAAAAAATGATGGCCACTATTTTTGGGACAAAAATGGATGAGTATTCTTGACTTTGAGTGTGAGAGGGAAACCATTAACACTGCGAGACACTAAAAAAGCTCAATAGAGCGACGAAAGGGAATGTTGAGGAAGAGAGTGTTCTTATTGGACGACAATGCTCGTGCCACCAAGGCGATCTTAAAGCACAATCGGTTGGGCTATTTTGAACTACCCCACTTACTCCCCTGATTTAGCACTTTCTGATTTTCACCTTTTTACCTCACTTAAGACTCATACGGATGGGAAAAACATTTAAACTGACGAGGAAGCGAAAAAAAAAAGTTATGAGCTAAAATTTGGAAACGGCGGGAAATTTCTTTGCAGAGGGCCGCAAAAACCTTGAAAAACGGCCCAAAACCTGCATAAAATGGAAAAGCAAATACATGGAAAAATAGCTAACAAATTTTACCAACAGATGCAGGTAATGTTTTTTTTAAATAAAATTAAAAAAAAAATAAGAAAAATTGAATACCATTCTTTGTTGGATAACCCTCGTACATAATAAAAACAATTTTTTTAAATAAGGTTTTCAATGCGGTTTTCATTCTATATACAAAATGCTTTTCTATTTACAATTCCTCAATTAAAATCAGACAATTCTAATTTTAGAATTTGGCAAACAATATTATTGTTTTACTCAAGGCGATTTAATTTGACACATGTTTACTATACTTTTTTAATAACCATAAAAACCATACAAGTTTAAAGTAAAAACATAAATAATTAATCAGCTGTATAATACAGTAAAACCCGCTTATAGTGCGATTCACGGGACCGAAAAAAATTTGCACTTTAAAAGCCTGTATAATACTCCCGGATATAGTGCGAAACCGCTTAGTCTCTGGGAACTCAAATATGGTCGCACTATACGCGGGTTTGCACTATAAGCGGGCGCACTGTAAGCACAATCAGCTGACTGCAAGTGGAGTCAAAAGTGTAAAGAATATTAAACAAGAAAAAACATAATGCTTATCGAAAACAACGAATATTGGTGGGGGGGCTAGTATTGGAATTCTACTGTATATTATTTATAGTGGCAGGATAATAATAATTATAAACTCCAAAAATTAAATATATTTTCCCCAATTTTACTTGAAAAATTTAATTAAGCAATTAAAAAACACTGTAAATTTTTTTAAAAAATATAATACAGTAGAACTCGGCTATAGTGGACAAATTTTCCGGTTTCGGCAAAAATCCTATTCAGTCTATGTATTTTAACCTCGGATATAATGGACTCTGTTATAATAGAAACTCGGATATTATGGACCAAATTTTCAGTTCCTTGAGCAATTTGTCCATTAATTTGAATAAAATTACTCTAAAAATTGCCAAAAATTTCGAAGCGCGAAATTATTTTTGGCAAAAATGAAAAAAATATTTTTATTTTGTCCAAAAATGGAGCTAAATTTAACAGCTTGGCTCATTTTTGGACCTTCATACGGTAACACCTAATGCGGATGCACCACTACATCTCATGGTCCTGCAATTGATAGCACATCATACAGTATTCTTAAATTTTTTTAAAGTTTTTAAAAATGTTTGTCCTTAATGGCTGTTAAAAAAAATCAAGAGCAGCTCTTACATTAGTGGAAAAAATTAACATTATTAAAAAAATTGATTTTTCACAAATTTTGTCAAAAAAATAATAAATACAGCAAACCTCTGATATAATGGACACTCGAATATAGTGGAAAATTTTGCCGGTTCCTTAAAATCCATTATAACCGAGATCTACCGTAATAATAATTATCACAAAAATTTAAAAAAAAAAAAAAACCTCGACTCTATACAATCATGTACACCTAATTACTATACTGAGGAGTATTGAGTGATTGCCGATTCAAGAGGGCAGCGCAGTTACCCAAGTAACTTTACTATTACCTTCACCAAGATACATAGAACTAAGTCATTTTAATAGTTATAAAAATTAAAAATAAATACAATAGAAAATCATAAACCAAAAAAAAAAAAAAAACACGACGGATATTGAAAATGACGAATATTGGTTGGGACGAATATTGAAGTTCCACTGTACAACCTGATTGATAACTTGGATCTTAGTTCATCTACGCTCATTCCAACGCAGGTGATGTAGTAAAAATTAGTAAATTATCATTTTTGCACTAATTGAATACCTAATTTTAATAGTGGTAATAAAAAGTGATTTCTTATTAATAACAAATAGTAATATTTTTTGAAATGCTGTAAGAAATTGAAATTAAAGTTGTATGAAAAATTGGGATAAAAATAAACCTCGATTGAAATTGATTTTACAATCTTATCAAATATATTCTAATCGTTGGAACGCGCGAAT
>JAQGAY010002429.1:0-10511 GCA_034698085.1 Polydesmus angustus
CATTGGAACGCAGCGCCTCATGTGGTGAGAAAGAAATTCCATGTCATTTCAACCGATCATTTTCAGATTTTTAATTGGATGTCGATGTCTCGCGATATTCTCGTATATACCGCGCGGTACGTCGTCACCGGGTCCCCGGAGAAAGACGCCGTCCGATAGCATTAGCGTTAGAAATTCATCGACTCTCAATTCGGATTTGACAAACAAATTGCAGCGTCATCTTACGGCTTAAAAACGAATCGTTTATCATTCGTCATCTTCGATCAACAACTTTTACGAGTCAATATTTTGATATTCATCCGCCGTCATCTCCGACATCTCGAAAAATGCTATTCAGCTCTCAAATTAAAAGACCCTTTTCTCTATAATTTTACGGCTAATTAAGATTGGCAGAGCTCATTTCAAAGACGCAGATGCGTATTTTTCCCCCCTCCCTATCTCCATTTCTGTTTACCGTATTTACTGGATTTCACGTAAACTTTCGATGTTGAAAATCAAAAACCATTTGTATTAGATTGCAATGTAAGAAGCACGAAAACAAATTTAAGAAAATCATTAACATACACTATCTATAAAATCTTTTAATTTATCAGAATAATATTATAGATATTCATCGCGCTTGCAATTCTATTACCATGTTTATCTGCATAATTATAAAATAATTTTTCGTTTTAATAAGCCTCAATACAGTCTTTTTTGATATCATCTATCACTGAATGCGTTCCAAAATGCGATAAATGTTCAAATTTAAAAAGCTGAGTTCTCACGTAAAAAAAATATTTAAAAAACCTTGATAATAAAACGCATCCCATTCCCAGTAATATAAAAAATGCTCCTTACAATCCAATAAATGTGATATAAAAAATTACTCTTCCGCCTTCTCTGATCTTTCTTTTTTTTCTTTCTTTGGTATTTTCACTTTCCGTTACAGAAACATTTAAACGCACTTATAAGAGATTTACAACTTTGTTTACGAAAAAGTTTTTCTCTTAAAAGAATCGACGAATTCGCTCGATGGAACATCGCGAATAATGTTTTCTTTCTTTATTTTTGTCGTCGTCGTCAATTTCATAAAGTTTTTAAGAAAATAAAATTGTCGCCGATGACGTCAATCGCGACGGAAATTCGATCAAATGTCTCTTGATGCTTGCCTAACGTTGACGCAATAATAAAAGTTTAAAAATTAAATTTTCGAGCTTCTCAATTTGGGAGATAAGAAAAAAAAAAAAAAAAAGATTTGAACCAATCCAATTCGACGATCGATTTCGTTTCGCCTTACTTTCATTTTTTTTTTCTTCTTCTTCTTTTTTTTTATTGTTTAAAAAGACGAGAAGTGTCATCTGTTGACGTCGCAAAAGTCGCTATTATGCCTCGAGTCAGTAGACGAGTCTAAAATGATACGGCTCGAAAAATGTTGTCATTTACAACCAACAAACAAAAGAAAAAAAATCCCACCAATAACAAACACTACTACTAATAAAAGACGTAATTAGCACGTAAAATAACAAATTTCTCAGCTTAATAACATTTCTTTCCATTCGGCTCTTTATAATTTTCTTGAAAAAAAACACAGTAGAACTTGGTTATAACGTAATCGAATGTAACGTTATTTTCCAGAAGTACCTTGGCCATCGAAAATATCCGAAGCTTTAAAAAACAAATACTGTAAACAAAAAATTTTAATGAAAATAAATTATTTTTTTATATTTACATCCAACAACACCTCCCATTTAATAATAAAAAACAATTTTTAGAATGTGATCTCTACAACTGAGTCGGCACGTAATAATGCGCTAAGAAAATTTGAGGAAATTTACATTAAGCCTACGGTAGATGCCGACACGTGCCGAGATGCAGTCGGCAAGTACAGGCTGGAAGTCCGCAAAAGCTTTAGCCGTCAAAGTGAACGCGTGAGCATGTTTACGCGTGCCCAGAGTCAGTTGGATAATTCATATTCCAAAAATTTTTTTTTATTATTAAATGGTAGGTTTTTATTACATGTATATGTAAATACTGTATTAAAAAATTAATTCATTTTCATTAAAATTTGACTGATTTATTCGCTTTTTAAAAGCTTCGTATATTTACGGATACACTACACTTTACATGTTATTCCCAAACATAAAAGCTGTTACTGCGTCAAAAAAAAAAAAATGTTAACCTCGGCTATAGCGACAAAAGTTTTAACAATTTTAACCAAATTTAATGACTTATTTAAAAATGTTCTTGTAGTCAAACTCGGATATAACATAAAATGTCGTTATTATCAAGCATTTTCACTAATTTTCAGCTCTCCAAACAAAAAATATTTTCCATCAGCTTAAAGTTCGCGATATCGACATTTTATCGACATCTTCTTCAATCGATCAAAATCTCGAATCAGATGAAAAAGTTATCGTTCCGATTCGTCAAAGCGGAAGTAGTGACAACGCCGCCATTTTCGCCACGACAACGCCTCTCCATCGTTCTGGCGACCAACGTGGAGAAAAGTTTCAATTGAAACTCTATACTCGCCATTCCATACGTAAAGACCGGTCACGTCATCATAGTCATCTAGCCGTATAAATATCTTAATAGGATAGTGAGCGAACTGACAATCTAACAAAAAACGAGAAAAAGAAAAAAAAAATCCCTCAAAACTCAACCCCAAAAAAGAAAAAGAAAAAAATGAAGTCGTCAACAAATCTCTTTCTCCATTTCGGATGAAGACTTGTAAAGGTCATCTTACGTGTGTATTTAGATCCATCCACAGTAGAAGAAAGAAAACAAGTTGCGAGGATTTGTTGACAGGATTCCATGTTTGTACAGACGATTTACCAAACAAAGTACTTTTCTCTTTTTTTCTCCCCACTCCCAACCTCCTAAGAAAAAAAAAACCATCGTCCGCAATACAATGTTAACAATGCCGATTCCCATCTCGATCCATTGTAAAATTTGTAGATATAATACACACATAAGATGACGTGTGTATATATTTTTTTTAAGATTGTGGAGGCAGATTTTATTGCTAACTTGTTTGCACCCAACAACCGTCGGGGCTGTTTTTTATTCATAAACTCCGGATCAAGGTGTAAACTCGGAGGTGCGTATGACTAAGCTAAAGAAAATGCCGTATTTTGCCACCAAAAAAAAAAAAAAAAAAGAAGAAGAAAATAGTGTAAAATCCCTAAGCCTCGACATTTATCACGGCCGCTTGCACCTCCATACTCCCCATCATCTCCGCACGTTGTCGCTATCGCGCCTTTTTTTTTTTTTTTTTTTTTTTTTTTTGAGTTGTTTATTCAACTTTTTCTTTCCGTGGGTGGCAGCTGCATGGAGCAGACTGAATGGCGCCATTTTTACATCTTCTCATTTTTTCCCACGTGTATAAATTTCCATTAAACGGCGCCAATCGGTGTCACCACGTTAGCACTTTCAACTAAAGTCGAGCAAGAAATTTTCAAACAAAATCGATTTTTTTTACCCCACTCACATATCCCACCCTCCTCTTAACCATCACCCGTGCTTTTCACTTCAACTTTTAAATCTATCGGAACGAGAAAAAAAAAAAAAAACAACAACAATCCGAGTCAACATACGAATTAGATATTTCGAAAGCGTCCATTATTCCATTTAGAATCCTCGAGCAAGTAGTCTTCGCGGCACAAACATTATTAATAATAAAACAAAAACAAACAGTAAGTTGGAATCTTCGAAAAGCGTGTGAAATATTTCACGTTTAAAAAAATTTAACCCGCCAAACGCCAAAAAAATAGTAATAAATAATGCATAAAAAAAACATCAGAAGTATCCTTATATCAAATATGAAACTTATTGTAAAATATTTATAACATGTAAACATTTTAAAGATTAACAGGTTGAAAACGCTTTCGAAAATTAAATGGCAAAATATTTACCCTCGAAACATAATAATATTATCCTTGGCTGTATAATTTATGTTACCGACATTGCGATTATATTGTAACTTACTAAGAGTTGTGTGTGCATCCGCATAATTTTATCAGTGACTGATCCGTGTGAGCCTGTGTACACTAAATGGGCCACACTAGGAAATAAGTAACATAATATTCTAGGTTTGAGCTCTAGGCGGCAGCCTAATTCGCCTCTATAGTCGACCTTGTCTGTGTATAATACGAGGCGCAGATTAGAATTAGAGCTCTTTTATAAGGCAAAAAATATAAAAATTAGCGAGAAAATAAGTTCATGAGTAGAATTCAAAATGAAATGCAACTACTTGTACATTACATCTAAAAAAATTTGGAAAGTATAGGTTAGTCCGGGTAATCGGATCCGACTGTTTGAAATCGGACTTTTCGAGGAACTAAATACTGTACTATACATATAAAAAGCAATAATTCTCCCCGTTTATAATATTGTACATAAAACGTGATTAAAATGTCTAATTTTAAAAAATGCAAGTTTCCCTCCCTTTTTTACAGCTCATTATTATTATTTTAAATGAGTATAAATAATTAATCATCACAAATAGATAGTATAATAGATTTGCAATCAGAGCAGTACTAAAACGCATGGTCTTTCACATGAATACAATAATCAACTGACAGGTCTCGGTATATAATTATATTATATATCGGGGTAGTGTACATGTACTCCAAAAAAACTGAAATACGATATAATACACGGTGTCCGTAAAAAAATTCATACCAACTGAAGAAGTAGTAAATCCTTATATCGGTAATAGTCAAAATATATTTTATGACACATGAAAAAACTTTACTTTATGGGACGTTTTTAACATTTAATTTTCCCATTCTGTGTTCAAAATATTTTTTTTGGGCTTCAACACACGCAGGAAGACGAGCCATCCGCAGCATCGATTTCAGCTTGATCGAGTTCGTCTCATGCATGTATTAGTAGTTATGTATCAGACGTTGGCGCACTTCTTCAATTACCCAGATTTAAATTTAGTAGAATATGGGGTGTAATACAAGAAAAGGTTTACAACTTCCCGAGACAAAATAACAAAACGTGGAAGTGAGCGTATGCAGAAGGCAAAAGATAATAAGTTTACATAGTTTTCTATGTATCAGTATAATATCGTGTGTCCTTAAAACTACGAAGCTTTTAAAAACCAAATAAATCAGTCAAATTTTATTGAAAATAAATTAATTTTTTAATATTTACATACAACAACACCTCCGATTTAATAATAAAAAACAATTTTTAGAATGTGACCTCTCCAACTGAGTCGGCACGCGTAAACGTACTCAGGCGCTCGCTTTGACGACTAAAGCTTTTTGCGGACTTGCAGCTTACACCTGCCGACTGCATCTTGGCACGTGCCGGCAGCTACCATAGGATTAATGCAAATTTCCTTGAGCGCATTATTACGTGCCGACTCAGTTGTAGAGGTCACATTCTAAAAATTATTTTTTATCATTAAATCGGAGGTGTTGTTGCATATAAATATAAAAAAATTAATTCATTTTCATTTAAAATTTGATTTGTTTATTCGCTTTTTAAAAGCTTCGTAGTTTTAAGGACACACGTTATTTACGTTCAATACTGGTACTGTATACAACAACAAAAAACCAAACATTAATGGAACGGTAACGCTTTAATGAATCATGTATAAAATTAAAGTCTCGTCGTTGGTTGTTTTTTTTTTTTGCATACTTTTTGTAGACTCGTACAAAAATGTATATCATTAGGGGATTAAATCGATCAAGACAATAATTTATTTCATTAATAAAAATAAATTCCCGACCCATAAAAATACAAAGTAAACTGTCGTACGCAGATGTTTTATTTCCAGACGTAAATCGTGCGCCATTTAAATCCCATCCGTGTCCCCTCCTCCTTCTTTCTATTCACTAAACATTTTGAAAGAGCGATGTGATCCGTTTTGATTCGCCCTCCTACTCAAACGTCACTCATATTCAAAAAATTCGGTCGTTCAAAATCAAAAAAAAAAAAAAAAAAAAAATTATATTTGCGCATATTCGTATAAATGTCAAGGAAAAATAGAATTAACTACCCTTGGCTTTATTAAAAAACGTCACGTGCCTTTTAAAATTTCGTTATATTGCACGAGGTAGCGAGAGAGTATTACCGATGGTTACACATGTAAATTTGTGTAATATACTTTTTCCTCGGTCACTATTACACTTGCAATTTTTTTTTCTTCTATACAATACTTCATCAAAACGTATCGCGCGTTTTGGCATACAAACACGAGCGCTATCGAGCGTTTTTGTGTCGAAGAATAAAAAAAAAAATATTAAAAAAAAAAAGTAGAAAATATAACAAAGTATAGAATTTCCTGTGGGATCATTGCGTGCGTTTTATGCAAAGCAGAAAGAAAACGAACAAAAAAAGTGAAGAGAGTCACGCAGCGCCCTCTATCTATTCGTTTTCATTTCGGCTCTCATATAAATATACGTACAGTGTACCTCGATACACGTACGCCGCCATGGAGGTTTAAATTCAAGAGTTTGTGTGCGCAAGTGTGAGTGCAGATAAAGTGTCATTTGAACTTTCATTGCATAACCCGACGTTTTTTTTTTTTTTTTTTTGCTCCCAACAAAATGGAAAAAGCCGCAATCGGTGAGTCTGCTCAATCTAAAGTCTAGACTCAAACATCACATCAATTTTCATTGGTCAAAAACATCAAAATGAGATCAAGTCTCACTTAGCGTATACCGTAGAAAGAATAGAAAGAAAAAGGCTAGTCGAAAAAATAAAAATAAATATTAGCTTAATCTTGCGCGCTTCTCTTACTTTACAATATTGAGAAAAATACTTTTTGTACTTTTTTTTTTCCGAGAGACATTTGTTATTGAGAATTTATAAAGCAAAAACTTATTAAACGGTTTGTTATCTTCATTTTACCTCAAAGGCCTACATTTTCCCTTCTTTGAAAGAATAAAAACAAAAAAAAAAAAACTTAAAATTTATATGAGAAATTTTAGAGTACAGTATATTATATACTGTATTATTGTACTGTTACTTTATATTTTTTGCGAATAGAAACATTCCGGAAATTACAATCTATGGCAGAACCGTCATAAACTTGGTTTAGGTCCGCCAAAACTTCTTCAAAATGCATGAAATATAATTTCTGAAAGTTAGTATTAAAAAGTTTATTATTTACGTAGAGGGAAAAAAAGACAAAATAATGTCCAAATAAAGACCAATATTTTTCTAGAAAAAAATTATAATTTTGTCTTTAAGTTGTCGCTAAATATTGCGCAACATTAACCAAATTTGAAAAAATAACAAATTTTAAATGCAGAGTATTCTGCCATCAGTACATTGTAGAATATAACCCGTGTTGTGAATCCAGTTTTCCATAACAATAATGAAAATCACAAGTATTCTTTCATTAACTCGGAAAACATCGACCATTATTTTTTTATAAAATAATCCAATTACAAGTATTTAATAATTCAGATCATGCTGTGTTTTGCTGCCGCCAGAAGATTTAGTTTTGAAATGGTCAGGATTCAGGAATTTTATAGGTACTACGTGGGTTATTTATAAAGTAAGTTTCCCCTCATCAAAAAAAAAAATAATAATAATTACAAACAATATTTATTTACCTCTTTACACTATTTTTCTACATACATAGTAGTTTTCACTCCTTCCCAAACATTTTTAATACCTTAACAACAGTTTTTTAATTCGCACTTTAATAAAAATCTGAAACCAACTTTTGCCGATGTAGAAAAATAGTGTACAATTGTATGTACCGGTAATTATTATTTTGTTTTTTCTTGATGAGGGAAACTTTCTTTTAAATAACCCAAGTAACATAAAAAGATTTTCTTCAAATTTTGTATACAGTAGTTCTCGATTTTGAGGCTAACCAAACTAATTCAAAATGTGGTCGTTGAAAGTTGATGTCAAAGTCCCGCGGCAACGCAGTGTAACTTGTTTTTAAAATACTGTAACCAAAAATAAATAAAAACTGATTCAAACGCGTTTTCCTATATTTACACGGTTTCCTACTTCCGTTTTGCACGGTCAATAAAATGTAACTAGTTTAAACTTTTTAAAAATTTAAAATAATAATTCCAACTTCCTGTTAAACAGCAAATGATAAAACGAATAAAAAATCAACAATAGTAAATACAAAGGCCAAACAGCAATAAAATCTACTTCTATACTGCTCGAAGTGACATAAAAATAATGACTGTTTTAATAAAAATTTGTATTTATTACCAACGCCATACCATGAATATTCAACGGAGGAAAAAAGTATTCTTTTCATCATTTTCCATTGACTTATTAGTCCCGATTGGCGCGGTGTTCTCGTACAACGCACTCACATTGCAAATGGTTGAAAGTCGCTTATTCGGAAATAATAAATTCCATTCACCTCGGATAATCGAGAATCTACTATAATCTCCAGCGCATAGTCTTCAACCGTCGTGAAAATAACACGTGCGAAAATAGCAAAGTAATCTACCAACGAAGAGATTTCGGGGATTTTATTTTCTCTTTCGAAAGTAAGTGAGAGATGGGATGGACTATAAAATTCCAAAGATGAATAATAAGTTTGGAGGTGTCAGTGACAAGTGTGCATGACAAGTGCATGGCATATGGAAGGGATTTCACAGCTAATAATAACATGTAGTACAGCAAAATGTAAAACGGCGGCTAAGTGTACAGAAAACTAATGTACATTTTTGTAGCTTTTTTTTACCACCAGTAGAAAAAGAAAAAAAAAAAATGATGAAAAATATATATCGGTAAATTTTTTTGACAGCTGAATTTCTCAACTTCATTTCCTCCTCATCTCCACCCATACTGTACTTCCCCATAAACCTTTACCGTATATCCTCTGACAGATAGCTCCACCTACATAATGATAAAGAAGAACTAACCAGAGAGAAAAAAAAAAATGGCACGTGCAGTGTGAACGAAGAATCAAATTGCATCGCAATCATACGAATGTCGGTGAAACCGGCGCAACTGCGCATGTGCGCGCAAAATTCACCTACGCAACTAATTCATTCTCTGATATGAAAAAAAGATCCTCGGACTCATAGCAAAGTCCTTTAACATTAACAAAAATATGGAGGAAAAAAATATCTAAAAAAAAATAGTACCGGTAGTCATTTATCTTTCTCCCTTCATTTTTCGATTTTTTCCCACCGTTTTTTCTCAGTTGGGCGTCTGCTAGATCCGCAAAAATATGGATCCTAACGCTAACAAATGAATAGCTCATAGCTCCTTCATGTATTCTCACAGAAAAAGAAAAAAAAAAGTTCTATATTGTACGTAAGTTAATACAATGTTATAGAAATTTCTACTACTGTGTAGTATGGAAGAAGAAAAAAAACCCCCGGAAGTCGCTAACAAAAGACGTAAAAGTCTTTTACAATTGATGAAATTTAACTTTTTGGTTCATGGTACAACTCAATGAATGATTTTTACAAACTTAAATCTGTAAATCCAATTGCTATTGATGATTTAATTCGAGATTTTGGCAAAGCCCCAAACGCTTCAACTCCAAGTGTTCCCACCCTCCACTCGCAGCCGAGACAAGTGCTTGTCACACGAACCAATAATTTTTTACACAGACTTTTCAAAACCAAATAATTACACCGAATTTAGAAAAATGCGGTATTTAATCACAATTTACCCTATTTCTTGGATCAGTGGACAAAAAATTAGGAGCTTGCATAAAACTTTCTACTGTATTTCTTACAAAAGTTCAAATCAACGCTAATACTCGTACTTTCGAAATGAATGCCTAGGGAAGCCACTCATTAAAAGACAAGATCCAAGGGACTACCGTAGTTCTGCAACCCTAAAAGTAAAACCGTGTACATTTGGTCGGTCACAGCTTTTGAATGATAATCCACAAAGAAAAAAAATTAAAGACATTTTAAGTGGATTTTCAATTGAGACAACGCAAAACAACCCCAATACTAAAGATATTAAAAAAAAACAGTAAAGCTCTGGGTCTCCTTTTTAAAAGGCCATTTGCCTTTAAATTTTACCATTCTATCACCATAAACAAACTTTCGACCAAAAGTAGGCTACATACCCCTAATTCTCTTTTTACACGAGGGATACGTTCCTGAAGTAATGGAGGAATTCTGTGACATTATATAAGGGCTACCGAAAAATACATACAGTATAATAAAATTATCATTAGTACATAAATAAAGGTATGAAAAATTTGTAAAATAAGCAAGAAATATTTTTGCAATTGGTTAAAAACCCGTGTTATTTCAAATTCGTGTAAAAAGAGAATTAGGTGTACTGTAATTCCATTTTTTGAGTTCCAGAACTGTAACCCTTTGGTGAGAGAGTTCTCTTGTAGCCTTTGTAATAAACACAAAGTTTTTATTAAAACAGTGTCATTACTTTTCTGCTACACCGTGCAGTTCTGGAGAACCATCATAATTCATCGCAGTAGCCATGCACAATGAGGCATATCTTATCTTTAACAAAAAAGTTCGATGCTTTTCTATGAGAAATTATCAATTTTCTTATCTTTCAACTTCCGTCCATGCCATTTCACTTCCGTTATTCCC